>JABYQK010000182.1:0-49346 GCA_022606075.1 Fomitopsis betulina
ATGCTCCCTTGTGAGTGAGCAGTCGGCGTACCAGAGCGTGCACAGACAGAAGGTCCCCTCGTCACCGCCGACGCCATCATCGGCTTTGTTCACGTCGTACCGATACACCAAGCCCTGCGTAGGCATCAGCACCATTACCGCCGTCTGCGAGAGAGGGCTGCTTACGTTGGACGTCAGCCCTCCGCGCTCCGGCGTGTACAAGATGCGCTTCAGCGTGCTCAGGAAGCGCGGGTCCGACTGCCGCGCCCACATCAGCGTCGCGGCCACGCACACGGGGAAGCACGCAGACGCACCGGGGACATAAAGAACACCAGGGGCATGATGAGCAGCGACGAGTCGAGGATGTCGAGGTCCTCATAGCTCTGTGCGAAGAACTGCCCGTCTGCGTTCCACGCCTTCGCCATGATCTCCTCGTAGAGCTCGTCCCGCGCCGCGAGCCAGTGCGCCCGGCGCGGGCACGGCAGCGAGCGTTTGTCTGCGAGGCGCAGTCCTGTGTGCGCCCTGCGGTGAACAATGCGCTCGACACGTGTGGAGGGTCTCTCACACCTCGGTCGATCGCGACCCTGCGGCGCGAGTGAGGACGAGGACGCACGGAGAGCGATGGATGCGCACCACATCAAGACTTTGGAGTACTGGTGGGCACCGTCAGCGGTGCGCGAGGTCTGTAGCACGCAGCTCACCGTAAAGTGTCGATGACGGTTGCGGACCTCCCTGTCATTTCTCGTCAGATACATTCGGGTCGATATCTCCTATGCCTCACCATATAGACCTATGACGAGTGTGAGTAGATCCATCATCGGCATGCACACGGTGCTTACAAGTCTGGCTGCTTGTAATTCGCGATAACGTCTATCCAGCGCATGTCAGCCTTCCCCACATTGTCCGTCACGCCAACCAACGTACACTCGACACTGCCAACACATTCTGTCAGCTAACCCATGTATATGAGAAGTCATGACACGCACATCTCCCGCACAGCGACCCTGACTCGAGTCAGTATGGTGCAACCAAAGTAGAGGACCGGGACTTGCCATGTATCGTAACTCTAAACGCCGACTTCATCAACGACTGCGGCTTGGGTGGGGTATCGAGTACTTACGAGCGGCTTGCCATACTGCGCGTCGTGCAATAAATACACTTCCGCGATATCAACGCATGCTTACCTTCTGGGACAAGTAGATACAGTCCATCCTGCGCATTGTCAGAAACAACGCTGCCCCGAATCCTGGATCAGAAGACCCGTCAGACAAGGTGCGGAGACCCAAAGTCGAGACGTGACGTACATCCGTGCACTTACAACTCGCCATAGATATCCTAGCGAGGAGTCAATCGCGGCGTCGACGTATGCACGACTACATACCAGCTGCACATGATCGATAGCGCCGTTCCCGATTCTTCAGTGCCCGGGGGTCAGCGGGCTCATGCGAACGGCGGGGCGAGGTACTCACCGGACGGGCTTCGAGCCCTTGTGGCCGTCCAGGTGCGCGAGCTCCTCTTCCGGGAAGATCTTCTCGCCTGTGACACAGAACACACGGGATCAGGATTGCCAGACAGACCATTGGAAAGTAGAGGCACACCGTGTATGGTGTACCTGTCCGACGGGACGTCAGCGCGCACGAACCAGTTACACAGGGAGACGACGCACATGATGCTCAGGGAGCCGTCCGGATTCTTGTCGTGCAGCCGTTCGAGGATGAATTCCATGTATGCTGCATCGTAGCCCGCGTCAGCGCGCGCCCATGCTGTACAGAGACAATGGGCACCGACCGTTTGCCTCATATGTGAAGCCTAGACGGATCAGTGCGTAAAGCGTGAACGACGAATCGCGGATCCACGACGCCCTGGGCGATGATATCAGCCGCTTCGTTGCTGAGCATAGGCATCGCCTACCGATAGTCCCAGTTCCGTGTCCCGCCGATGTACTCCGGTAAGCTGAATGTAGGGCTGGCCACCACCGCACCTGCACACACCCAGGCTCAGAGTGGCCCTGTCATTCTGGAGCTGCGAGACGAACCTGTGGGCTCGTAGATGAGGAGCTTGAGGGCGAGCGCACTGCGGTGGACGGCCTCCTTCCACGCGCCGTCGTACGTCGACTGCTTGATCCACGCGTTCCAGTACTGGACAGTCCCCTGACGGCGACGTGAGCGCGGAGGGCAATGTCGGCGTGGGCACTTACTTCGAGGAGCCTTTGGAGGAGACTCTGAAGTAGCATTAGCGAACAGACAGGCGGAGACGGACACTGGTAAAGACCTTTGTCAAGAATGGGTCTTCTGGTGGGCGCAATTCGGACGCCCCCAACACCAGCTCTGCCGCTCGACGTTCAGCACGGTGCCTCCCCGTGTGCGCAACCACTCACGTTCGAATGCTACCCCGAGCTGGTCTGCCTTCTGGGGCGTCGGCGCTGTGCCCGCGGCGGGCGACTCGCGCTCCGGCGGGATCCGCAGGACGAACGTAACAACCTGCCCCTCGTGGAGGGCGAGGTTGGCACACACACCCACGCCCTTGTGCCCCACCGCACGGAGGTCGAGGGCGGCGAGCGCGACAGCGGGGGCGGCGACGCTCTCGAGGGTGGACTCTGCGACGAAGCGCAGGTCGAGCGCGAGCCCAGCGGCGGGCGAGGTGAAGAGGGCCTTGAGGTGCGGCGGGCTGCCGGGGATGGAGGTGTCGAGTGGGAAGGTGGTAGAGTGCGCTGCACGGGCGTAGTCGAAGGCGGGGGCACACTCCATGCGGAGGGGCATCGTGCCGCGGATGACCTGTGTAATGAATTGTGCATGATGCGCTTCCGGCGGGGAAAGGACGTACCTCGACGCGCCGGATGAGCCAGGTGAGGAGGGGCTTGGTGGTGGCCGACTTTGCCTGTCGCGGGAGGAAGTCTAGGGGACGGTAAACAGTGCGAGGTAATGGCGACGGCGCACGTACCTGTGACGGTGGCGACACCCTGGTCGTGGAGGAATCTGCGACTACTGCAGCGGCGCGCACGGACACAAGGAGGCGAAGGCTTACTTCGTTTGCAAGACCTGGCGCGGGTCAGGACGCAGGCATCGGTCAGACGGCTGGACGTACATTGGAGTTGGGGACGTAGTTCTGCTTGGCGGTGAACGGCACTGTAGGGGCGATGGAAAAGTGCCCGCCCTGGCGGGTGGGTTAGTGCGGGAGGCGATATGTACGAAGGAGACGGACCTTCTTGTCGTCGAGGATGCGCGCAAAGACGGAGGGCGAGTCAAAGTCGGGGACGCAGTAGCTCTCGACTGAGTGGAGGGTCAGCGACTGTAAGGCAGATGCATGACGACACACACTCGATCCATCCGTGCTAACCTAGACACGATGCGTGAGCCCGGGCTGCTATTCACAACAGGGTACGCACCAGAGCCGCGGTACGCAGGTTCCCAATCCTACACACGAGTGAGTCAGCGTGCTACGGGGCGACGGGGCGACTGACAGGGCGTGGTCAGCGAGGGGGATGTACCCGCGGTCTGCGCTCGGCGTGGGGTGGTTGACGGTGGTCATGGTGGTAGCTGCGAGAGAGGCGTAGCGGCGTGCGACGGGTTATTAAGTGGACATGTCGCGATCATCACGTGTACACTTTTACGCGTAGGCAAGAAAACACGATATATAGCACACGCAATGCGACAACAATCAAGAGGCGGGCGTGCCGCTCGGCAGGACGGTACGTATCGTACGAGGGCGTGGTGTGTGAAGGAGGTCCGTCCGTTTGGCGAGAGACAACAAGAGGTAGATGAGAGCGTCAGAATACGGGCGAGGGCGGGCAGACTGTCTTTGTGAGCCGTCGCACGAATGGAAATTGACGTTCAGTGAACCGTTGCACGAATGGAAACGGAGCCGCACCTAACAGATGACACAACATCCCGACTTTGTCCCCTCGACATTGCGTGCGCGGCTGCCTCGTCGTTCGTGAGCGGACGGGACATGGGCAGGGACACCCTCGCGCATGAGCATGGACGCTCGTGTTGCGGCCTCGAATACGTCGTCCACGCCCTGGTTGATGTGAGCAAGGGCCAGTGCGCGGTGGAAGGAGACGGACCTCGATCTTGAGGGCGGAACATTCCTTGTACGCGCGTGCGCCGATGGCGTTTGCGACGCGCTGTGCGTCCGCAGTGGTGACAAATGTGGCAGCATGGGAGCCCTCTGGTGGGCGGAGATCAGACTTGCAGCCGACGAGGATGACGGGGATGGTGGGGCCGCAGATGGAGCGGACCTCTTCTATCCACTGTGGACGGTGAGTGAGGGCGCGGGTCGAGCAGGAGGAGACGGACCTTGACGGTGACATTCTCGAGGGAGTCGGGTGTGTCGATGGCGAAGGCGATAAGGATGACGTGAGACTTGGAGTAGGACATGGGTCGCAGACGCTGCGACGTCGTTGAGAGGTTAGTGGGCCACATGAGATGGCAGACAGACGGACCTCGTACTCTTCCTGGCCGCTTGAGGTGGTGATAAGGATGGGCTGGCGCGTAGGGGCGAAGGGAGGACGTACGCGGTATCCCAAAGGGCGAGCTGCACGGGCTTGCCGTCTAGGCGGATCTCTGCGACATAGTTCTCAAAGATGGCTGCGGGGAGGTGAGCTAACGCGCGGCGGGACTGCGGAGCACGCACTCGGTTGCTGGCAGGACGGAGGTGAGTGTGCGAAGGAGGGGCGGGTGGAGCGGACGCACATATTCCTTGGGGAACTCTCCGAGAGCAAAGGAGCAGAGTAGCGAGGTCTTGCCACATGCGCCTGGCGAGTGTGGTGGTCAGTGGGCGGGAGGGAGTGGAGAGAGTGGGCGCGCACCATCGCCGACGATGACGAGCTTTCTTCGAATCTGAGCGCGGGATGAGGGGGGTTGTGCAGGGCGGGCGAGTGGACGCACCGGGTTCTGGGAGCTCATCGTCCTGGGCGAGCGGAGAGTGGGCGAGCGGAGGGTGAGCGAGCGGAGGGTGGGCGAGCGGAGGGTGGGCGAGGGTGGGCGAGCGGAGGGTGGGCGAGGGTGGGCGAGCGGAGGGTGAGCGAGCGGAGAGTGAGCGGAGGGTGGGCGAGGGTGGGCGAGCGGAGGGTGGGCGAGGGTGGGCGAGGGTGGGCGAGCGGAGGGTGGGCGAGGGTGGGCAAGCGGAGGGTGAGCGAGCGGAGAGTGAGCGGAGAGTGAGCGGAGAGTGAGCGGAGGGTGAGCGAGCGGAGAGTGAGCGGAGGGTGGTGGCAGACAGGTCCTGGGCGAGGCGGCGCTTATGTCAGCTGCACTGCCCGATTGTCTACATCTGCCTGGGGAGACTACGTCGTGTCCGTCGTCTACCCGCTGCTCCCGCCTTTGTCGTGTCCGTCGTCTACCCGCTGCTCCCGCCTTTGTCGTGTCCGTCGTCTACCCGCTGCTCCCGCCTTGGTCGTGTCCGTCGTCTACCCGCTGCTCCCGCCTTGGCCGTCACCCCCGTTCTACTCTGAGCACTGCCCTACAACGTCCGTCTGTGTGTACACCGCGTCCCAGAGCATAAAAGGCGGACGTCTCGACGTTTGCAGGTCAGGCCGCTCCTCCCTTCTCGTGCTCTGTCTACACTACATTCCGTGTCCATGTAATGCCTGCTTAAAGGCTTGAAAATCGCACCGCCGAGCTCCATGATCATAACCAATTTGTGGATTGCATCTTGTGAAACCCGGTGATATATGTCGACGACGACGAGTGTTGTGTTCTACGTTCACTGGCATCCCGTCGGTTACAACCTCCCCAGGCGCAGATTCCTTTATACCGCTCAATTACATGGTGGGTCAAGTCATGTCTGTCAAGCCTGCCGCTGTCACATTGCTACCACTGGCTGCACGTTGGGACCGGGATAGTCATCACTAGCACTATCTACCTGTAATAAAGCGTAGACATGACATCGTATAAGGGAAGATGTACCTCATCGCCTCAATATTGGTCGGTCTCGCTGTCCTTGTCTCGTACGTCCATCAAGACCTCGCTCAGAATATTGCGGCAGCATGCGGGCGGCTTGAGGCATGTCACAATGAGCCGTAGTTTTCAAACATTGTATTAAAGATACTCTCGTCGAGACATATCTCAGCAATTGTATACGCAATATGCAACTCGTAAGACTATGAAACACCGCGATTAGCCAATGCTTCGCATGGACAACGGCAAACTGACCTTAGAGCAAAGCACCGAAGATGCTGATAAGGACGGTGACCTTGAGGGTAGCGAGGATACCGGTCAGGCCGCCGAGGAGGCTCACAACAAGGGTGATGAGTCCGCCAAGGAAGGGGCCGACGAGCATGGAGATCGCGCAGATCAGGCAACCAAGCACCTCGCTGTCCGAGGCCTATGAGTTACGTCTCTGAACGACAAGAAAATAGCACGTACACGAGGGACGAGAGCAGAACGAGCACACAGTCGGAGTTCTCAGTGAGAACAACGTCGAGGACAGCGCCAACAGCCTCGAGGACAACCTGCGAATACCATTAGCACTAGAATCACGACGAGCCTACCGAGACGTACAGTCAGGAGACCGACAATGGCAGCCGCAACCTCGGTCACAGTCAGGAGGAGACCTCCCTCAAGCCCAAGGACAACGTCCTCGCTGAGCCCTACGAGCGCATTGATGTCAACGAGCGCATCACCCAACACACCCTTGATGTCCGCCACAATGGGCGACAGCACCTCGAGCGTCGCGTTCGCAGCGACGACGTAGTCTGTCAAAACACCGTAAGCGTTGATCACTGATAGGCAACACGAGAGCACTCACGGAACTCGACCGAGAACTCCTGGACCTTGGTTGTCGTCTCGTTGATGATCGTCACAACGTTCTTCTGGTCACGGCGAACGAGACTGCCAACACCGGGGACGGCGGGAGCGGCATTCTCAATCGTAGAGAGGCCCGGGACGCTGGGCACAACAGAGCCAACGACGGGACGCGTAGGGAGAGCGTACGCAAGGGTGCCGAAGGCGGCGACGGCAAGGATGGAGAGGCGGCTGAAGGAGAGCATCTTGTAAAGAATGTAGGGGGCTGCGGGAGTGAGCGACTGGGAGTGCTAGGGCAGGGAAAGTTGACTGGATGTCAATGCCTACCAGGGTGTCCTCCCTCACTCATTTATACCCGAGGGCGGGTCCGTGCACCGCGTATTGCGCACTCGCCATCCGACGATCCCGAGAGGTGTCAGTCGGCTGTGAGCCGTAGCGCACGGCGCCCCGCTACACGTATGCGACGTCAGGGTCCAGTTTGGGAAGCCTGGGTTATTATGGTTCGCATTGAGGTTACAGCTACGGGATGCATGCCTGGAGGGTCTGATACAGATGCTTTCACCGACGCACCTAGCACACAATAACACCCACTTGTTGTCCGGAGGGGAATAGTGAACGGGATATGTCCAGCAAAGATTAGAATGTGAAACGAAGCGCTCTAGAGTTCGGCTGGCAGCGATACTGTTCAATGACGCTGCTTCTGTACGAGGTCGTTTTACGTTTAACCGTGTGGCTTCCCTCGCCTCGGCGATTGACCGCCCTCGTGAGCAACAAGTTTGAGGCAGGGCCAGCCGGGGCACAATTGCCTCACCGACACATGGATTCCTTCGGCTAGCAATACTGCTCGTTATGGAGAGAGAGAGAGAGAGAACTTCTTTATATTTATACTGCAGGCGAACGCCAAAGCGCAGTGTAACTATCTACAGTAAGGGGTAACGATGCATATCGTATGGGAGGTGTCCGTATTGGTCCGTATCTCTAAGAGACGTTGTGAGCAGAGTATCACCGTGATCATGAGGTGTCGGCATCTAAGTCTGTCGTAAAACTAGGGCAATCCGTCGTTTTGAGATCATAGAGTAACCATAACCATACTACTACCTTAAGTTTAACATCCTCGTGTATGCGTCGGTTGCCCAGTGCAGCATTGCGCCGCGTCCGCTTTCGAGTGCGAGTCGACTTCAGTTCGCACACGGTCTCGTGTGGGTCTGCATCGTTAGCGTCCCCGGTTTTTGAGAATGCTCCGGTCTTCGCGATGAACTTGGCGAGTGCGCGGATGCCGTCCTGGGTGCCCAGAATGTCGTTAACCGTGGGTGATGCGGCTACGCGCAGGACTGTGCTATACCGGGCATCTCCGTATCGCGGACACTCGAGGAGGATGTGCTTGCGAGTCTGTAGGTGGGTTCCGCACGGGCATGCAACGTTCTCGGTCGGGACGAAGCGGGCGTAGTATTCGCCGGTGAATGCGTGGCCTGTACGACATTGTGTCACAAGGCCGTAGACCCGCCTGTTTGTGATGTTGGCGAAGTGAGGCTGTGGCGTAAGCTTAGGTGGGAAGTAGTCAGCCTCGTTATGGAGACCAGCGCAGACAGCTGAAGACCAGTAAGTAATTGAGTACACGTGTCCAAAACATGCGAAAGACATTGAGGAGTCGCTGTGCGTGGTGCTGTAAGATCATGGATGCATCAGTATTCAGCTACGAACATGAGTCCGCGTCTATGACTAACCTGCTGACATTCGAGGCGACCTCTTGTCTTGTCACGCTTCGCTTCACCATATGCCATTGCGTGCTTGAGTCCGCAAACTAGGGTTTGAGGCAGGAACTTCGGCAACATATCTTACGGGCTACGGACGGTGCGCCCGCATTCGAATCGGTTTGCATTGCGGCATAATGTTTGCATGCTTACCGAAATACACTTGCGTCAACAATTTCTGGTCTTGACCACAACCAGGCTGTCGCCGGGGCCCCATGACATGCAGACGTGGAAGCCGAGGCAAGGATCCGAACAGCACCCCACCGACGCGCATCTACACGAGTCCAGCCAGCACCGGGCCCGCTGAGTAATCGAACACGTCTTCACAGTCTTATTCACAGCTGGTCAAATGGATACGCACATGACAGGGTTGGCAGTGAACGCAACAGTCTCCTCTCCCGTCGTGTTGCCTATCTTCTGTGACATCGGGGGTCGCGCACTGTAAACCGACGGCCAGAACAGACTTTGAAATAACACCATCATTAATGGACACGCTCAGGACATCAGCGGGGATAGCTACGCACCGCCTTCCGAACCTGTGTCCATAAGCTGGAGTCACGGAGGTCAGCCGGTTGTATGGTCAGCCACGGTCATCCAGGGAGCAATGTGAGGATCATACATCTTGTTGTCCGCGAACGAGCACGTCAGGAAGGACGCACAAACCTCTCGCCTAGATCGAGGAGCCTTCGTGTGTAACGCGGTAGAGAACCGTCGCCTGAACGTGTGCAATTTCCGGTGAGCGACCTGTGAGGACTACCGTCATCTTCAGAGCTGCCATCGAGCTGGCGAAGGAGCCGGAGGCTGAGACGAGCGACGAGAGGGCGAGCCGTAATCGAGGCAAGGGAGGGAAGGATGTGCAGAGGTGGCCGCGCGTGCTCCAGAGACGCGAGGGCGAACGCTCGCACCTTACGAGGGATAAAGAACGTTGACATGGAAGTAATCTAGGCAGGGTGCTCGCTATGTTATGTATGCCATCATACAATGGCTTGTTGCTGCAAGTATCGTCGGGGACATCCGCAAGGAGTGCACGAGGCGAAGCGGCTACCCCTAGAGAAAAGGGCGTGTTTTGTTGGGATGGACGAAAGCTTGTAAGCGGAACTTGCGGTGCTATGCAGAGGTTGGCCCGGACGAGGGCGCGCAATAGCAATCCGTTATAGGCCGGTCGGATGTCTGGAGGCGGTGATAAGTGTTTAAATCGGACTGGATCGGTGGGTCTGGTGGTAGACAATGTGCGGTAGATACAACTCATCTGACACTGCACGCCGGATACTGCCAGCGAAAGGACAGACTGCATACAACCACCTGAAATGGCGAACATCAGTGGCGGTAAGCTGTATCCTCTTGCCAATAAGGCTAGTACGACACAACAGTACCGGTACTATCGGACGTGAGCGATGAGAATGGAGACACTTGGCTTGTAGTTCGGTGTTATTACTATGCCCTGCGTATCGTTTCCGGATACTGCGGTTCTGAGACAATCTAATAAATGGGGCGTAAGCGCATAGGTCCCGGGTTTGAAGAGGAGGAAAACAAGAGGTCGCTTGTCGGAAAACGACCTGACGCGCCTTCTCCCGTCAACGGCTTTGTTTTCCGTGCTGTCTGTGACCTATATACCGCTACTCTGTTTGACTCTTGGATCTCTCTCTCTCAATATCGCACGGATACGGATATGCTGCCTGCCCATGTCTACCTCCGCGTTGGTGCGTACGCTGCATCGCTTCACCTGACCTCGGAATGTTAGCACGACGTCACACAATCTGTGGCTTTGATACTGCTGCTAGCAACGTAAAACGCGCCCCCAAGTCTGCTGCTTGGCTCAAGACTTTGGAAAAACGTGGATCTGGTTCTGGGCCTCGTGTCACCTAACCCTACCCTAACCGGCTAGTTTGTTGTCAGGCCTTCACTTCTCTGCTTGCTGACTCTACGCTTGCTCGAACAACTGGACGGCTCTACTCAGCGAACATTGAGTTAGGACTTACGACGGCCACAACTACCTGTCTTCTTAAAGACTCTTAGGTTTCTGTCGTCTGCTTCGTTCACGTTTGGTATGTACCAACTACTTGCCTGCAAAACACGCAAGGTAAAATCACGTTTCAGATCCATCGATAACCTAGACACGACGTGCTGCTTACGCCCCTTATTAAGAGCACTCGTGCGCTGGGAAATATGCATATGCCTAGAGGCCGACCCATCTCTCCGAAACCAATTCTTGCGCTAAGCATTGTTCGACACTCTAGTCTGTCCGGGCATAAGTTGAGGCACGTCTGTTCGTGTCGTTACTTTCAAACTGGGCTGTACTAACGCAACACCATAGGATGCAAATACGGCGGTCGGTGTTACTGCGTTTCTCTGACTGAGCCGTGTCGGCAGTGGCAGATAGCTGTCGATCTTGACGGGTACACATTTCTCCCTCTGTCAGTCAATCATATACAGTGACATGTACACTGTGTTGTGTATATCCGCAGAGCTAACTTGCGATACGGTTATGTGCGCGCCATGGACGCGAATCTACTCGGTCGACGCGGGGGTTCCAGACCACTAGCAATTCCTCATCGCATGTACAGAGTATGTGTGACGTGGCTAAATGTTCCCCACTTCTCCTCCTCCTCTGGCTGTCAGCTATCGCTAACACCGAAGAACCTGGACTCACGCCCGCTCGAAACGCAGACCTGAGTCACTCCACATGCAGCACCAAAGGTTTTGAGATGAAAGCATGACTACAGTGAAGTATGTTCCCCCCTGGATGCCCGAAGCAGGCTTCAAACGTCAGCCAAGAATGTCCAAGGCTCCATCCGGGACATGGAGTACAACCGTTTCCGACGTGTGCAACAAGCGATGGTGAATCATTCATTCCCTTCACGGCCCTTCAAATCGTCTGCTTATCCATCGTGATTCACAGGCTTCGGGCGCTGTGCAGCCATCTGTAGCACGCTCGATTCTGGAAGAGACAATGAAAGACGGGAAGTCAAGTGTTGGAGACGAGCACGAGATAGCTTCCGCGCTTGGTGCCCTGTACACTGGTGAGTCCCATGCGTCACAACATATATTTTGTGAAATGCGTTGGACGGCACCTTCTGGGACAGACACTGTACATCTACATAATTCGAACACATTCTTGTCTGACGTTCATTAACTCGCTGTAGATGGCTACAGCGACCCGTTGCTCTGTGATCGCCATGGTTCTTTATCCCAAGGTTCAGAGTAAGGCACCAGTGGAGCTCACCGAATTGTGGGCGATTCGTGGGATCTCAGCGCGGACGCTGTGGACACAGATGCGCGAGACCCACGGAAGTCCATGTTCGGCTTCAGAAGACGGTGATTACCCCCACCCCTATCGATTATGCAGTACGCCGAACAGCGGTCATGATAGCATGTGTCCCGGGCGGCTCCTCACCGACTCGAGCATCTTCCTCGCTATAGTCCATCTCCTTTTCGTGTTTGATATCCTCCCACCGAAAGGGTGCGATGCCCAGCGGCTGCTCCACCCGACTGCGTGCAGGGATTGTGAGGTACGTACTTTATGTACAAGCTACGTGTGTCGACGATCAGATGCTCAGCGGTATGATACTCCACAGGCTCCCCAAGCCATTCAAGTGCAGAGTTGTGCCGCGATCCTACTCGGAACTTGAAAACGCAGAGCCCATCTCTGCTGCACTGAATTAGGGCCAAGCGGGCCAAGATGATCATTGAAGTATTGAACCCGGACCCAATCCCCAAACCTACCCTTCGCCCATCAAGTATCGCTTACCACAGTCCTGAATTAAGTCGGAGCTGGAGCCCTTTGCTTTCCTTCACTATGCAAGTGAGCATTGTGCACTGTGATAGCCTTTAGCTTTTGATTGTCTACGCGACGCATAATCAAGAGAGGAAACAACACTCCGGATTTGGGACTCGCTCTGCGAGCAAGACGTTCATATTCTTCAGTGATACACACCGCACCGCGATTATTATCTCCGTCGGGGACATGACATCCACTACCACTACTTCGTCATCCGTGCCGCGATCTTTCTCGCAGCCTCAACCACAGCCTCGGACCTCGGACGCAAGGTGACCGCCAGACACGCCGGATGGCTGTATGGAGAGAGAGATCAGCTGCCGCTCCGTGAAAGCACGAAGTAAATAGCACATACCTAACCAGCCCTGTGGTGTACTCAATTTCCGACGTACCCTCTATCATCGTGGAGTCCCCGCTCGTGTGCGCAGGGCTCACGTCGAACGCGGCGAGGACGTGCAGCGTCGCCAGCGTAAGGCATGTCTCGCCCAAATACAGCCCAGGACACGTCCTACGCACGCCGCATAAGTGTAAGTCATTTACGCGGGGTACCATGGAGCATTGAGCCTCACCGCTTCCCAAACCCCCAAACGACCTCGCGCGGATCCTGCGTGCCGGCAGGGTCCTTCGCTGATGGCGTGTACCGACCAGGGTCGCATGTTGCTGGGTCTTTGTACACTGCCGGGTCGCGAAGCATCCCGCTGCGACACAGCCCGAGCCGTCCAAGTCAGCATGCGAGTGAGAGTGGGGAGGATGCGTGCGCACCGGATGTCGGCAAGGAGTGTCGTGCCCTGCTTGAGAATGTGTCCTTTGTAGAGTATGTCCTCGGAGAGGACGTGCGGCATGCCTGCCCGCCACACATTGCAATGGACATTCGGTTGATGGTCCGTATATGAGCCGGAAGCAACTCACCGAGGGGTAGCGCCGCGCCGAGGCGTAGCACCTCGAGCACGAGCCCGCGCACGTATGGTGCCGCCGATGCGTCCGCGAGTACCGGGAGGCACCGCGGGGGAATGGAGCTAGCGAGGACGCGGTCGACTTCGGCCTGCGCGGTGTGCTGCACGGAGGGGTGCGTGGCGAGGAGGACGAGGAGGGTTTCTAAGAGGGCTGTTGTCTGTGGGGCGTGTCAGAGACAATGTGAGTGAGGAGGGGCGGGGCGTACGCTGTCTGTCGCACCTAGAACATGGTCAGTCAGAGATAGGCGAGGGAGTGGGAAGCGGCGTACCGATGAGAATCGAGGCCGCAGCGTGCTTGACTGCCTGCTCGTACTCTGCTCGAGAAGGTGCATCCATGTCAGTCTCGTCCGGTTTCGCCCCTGCTTGCGGGGAAAGGCATGCGGAGATCAGCGACGGCGTCGCGGTACCCTCAGCCTGAGAAGCAGTTGAGTATATATGCAAGGCTGTTCGGAATCTTGCGTAGGACATACAATTGCTGCCTTAGCGCGCTCAAAGGGTGGGTCAAGCACCGCGTCGAGTGCGCTTGTCCACTGCTGCGGCGTGGCGCCGGTGAGCCAATCAGGCAGATACTGCACTGCGGGATGGTCATCAGTAATGTGGACTAGTGCGGGGAAAATATGGGATATACAGAGGGAGAGTGGGAGCGGGAGCCAGTCGACGAGGAGAGCCCCGGGAAGGACATTCCGCGAGAAGTAGCCCATTGCGAGACTGACGGCGTCTACGATCGGGTCACCATCATCGCGCAGCTCTACGCCGTACAGTATCGCGAGCGTCGTCTCCACGACCGTCCTATACGCCAGTCAACGCTCGCTCACCACCAAGGTATCGGTATCAGCAGTACGACGCACTGTGTGATCTGCTTGCGCAGCTTGTCGCCATCGCCCGGCGCACACACGAGGAGGCGCGGTACGAGCCGTGGGACCTGTATGGCCATCGCGGGCTCACAGGCGACGACGCCCGCTCGACTCCCGAGTACGGGCGCGGCGAGCCGCCGCGCGGTGTGCCAGGCGGGGCCGGGCGCGAGCAACGCGGTCGTGTGGGCCCAGCCGCCGCGCTCGCCGAACGCGGGGAGGACGGGGCGCGCGGAGGTGAGGCGGGCGTTGGTGGTGAGGAGTGCGCGTGCGGCACGAAGGGTGTGCAGGATGAGGACGGGACGTGTGAAGAGGTGAAACTGGGTGAATTCTCCTGGTTCTATGGGTTAGCTGGGGTCTGGAGAGGGACAGATGGCGCACCGTATTTTGAGGCCCAAGACGCGCAAGTGAGGGCGATGTTGTCGGAAGGGAAGTGGAGGATGTTGCCGAGTAGTGGGAGGCCCTCGGGGCCTGGAGGCGAATTCCGAGCCCGGCGGGAGCGCAGGAAGTTTACGGCGAGTACGATAGAGCCGAGCGCAGCTACGAGAACGAGCTGGAATACAGACTTGGATGAGCTCAACATAATTGAGGGGCGGCAGCGAGAGTGACTACGTACGATAGAGAAGCTTATATACTAGACCGCATGTAGTGTTCTCGCTGTTACGAGTGCGCGAGTGATGGCAATTGGTGACAAGATGTTCTCAGTGGGGTTCATTCGGGGCCGATTGCCACCCTGCGGATAAAAATGAACGGGAGCGATACGCCACCGTCATCGCGGCTGCTAGCCTTAGACTATGCAATGAATCGGCCACTGGGCTTTGGCGTCTTGACCCACAATCACGTCTGGGGTGCGAAACGTTAGTGCAGCGCTACTAACTTGATAATTGTTTTTTAAATTGGTACCTCCAGGGACGCATAAATACGAGTGTTTCGGTCCGGTGGAAGAGGGTCATGCATGATTGCAAGGCACTGACAATGACACTCTCCACTTGAAAGGCAGCGCGCGCAAGCAGTATTCTTGATCACCGTGTCAGGGACAGGTACCGGCAGCAGAGGCAGGGTGCATCAGATAGGCGTTGAACAGTGTTGGTAGTGGGTGCGATCATCCCGGGCAAAGACTCACTGGCAGCGTCAAGGATCGAGGGAGCAAGTCATACGGAGTTCCATGCATTGCGGGCCGTTAGACAGCGCAGTGTTCGGTCCGACATGGCCTACAGGATGGTGCTGGCCTTGAACATGTGGACACCAGTTAGAGAATGTAGACGACGACATACTGTGGTGGAAGATCATCGACTCCTCCGTACGACCACGGATCACGCCGTTAGTCACTGTCGCCTAACTCGGAGGCAATACTGTCTTCCTCCGCTCATCGCTCGGTGTCGTCTCCGGTATGTCTCGTGTTCAGTAATGTAGAATAGTAGCTGTGTTCATTGAAATTGAGCTGGAGCTTTGCGGATTGGAGGTCGGAGGAAATGCTGGCGGTCTTCGACAACCGCCGCGCACTCAGGCTTTCTTTCAACGTTGCCACCGAAAGCAGCGACATAACATCTTGAATAGCGGTCTACACCAAACAGTGTCTCATGCATAGAGTACATGTTCCAGTGGAGCTTGTGTGTTTGAAAGCTACCTCTCTATGTTTTTGAGAGAACACTACAGTCGGATTATCATTGTGCATTCGGCTCCGACAGGCTCCGACTCGGGCGCTACCTAACATATTTGTTCGCAGTCTGCGACATCAGAGGGTCTCTCAAAGACACCTACATATGTATGTACGTTTCTATCTGTGCAATATTTGCTGACTGAATCCCAGCATTCCGATTGAGCCTCAACGATTTCAGTCGAGCACTACCAGACATGGCTAGCCGCCGCTAGCTGCACTCTAGCCAGTAGGTCTACGATGGACAACGCATGCAAACACTTGGGCTATTGTGGCCACACTTACTCCGCCCGGGATGCTATATCTATCGCCGTCGCTACTCGAATTTCAGTATGCGAAGCGTCGTGGGCGCCTTCAATACGGTTCCATGTCCTCATGTGGGCAAGGAAACTTTGGTGACAATACTCACGCTTTGGCATTTGCAAAGATTCCGGGGCCCAGTCTAAGACTCGGTCGCAATAATCAATACGACTACAAACAGGGCGCGGCGGAGAGCTTCTGTACGCATGGCGGCGGCGGTGGTGCATTGCATAGGAACCGCCATTCCAACGTCATATGCATCAATGTGAGGTGCTGCCCTCTCATGCTTTACACGTCGTAACTCGACACGCATCGACACGTAGAGCAACTGCGAAGTGAGACATATCGTACGAGTGTCTTGAGACACGCGGAAGCTTGAATTCAGCGAAGTGCGGAGATAGCAGAGTGTATCATCTTCTATAGTATGGAAGACATTCCTAGTGAGTCACGACAAGACTTACTGATACAGGTCAAAGGATCGTCTCACCGCTCTCGTGAACTGACCGTCTCTTCCCTCCTAACCATGGACACAACATCGTTATTGCTGAGCATCATGGTCATCTCCGTGATCATCTACAGGCTACGCGTGCGTCCCCCTGGCGGAGCCGCGCTGCCGCCGGGTCCGAAACCATGGCCTCTTATTGGAAACGTACTGCAGCTATCGCTGGAGTACATACACCATACGTTCAACGAGTGGAAATATCTATGCGGTGCGCATACGAGCTAGTCGTGAAAGCGTACAGAGTTGGTGACGCCAATTTTAATAGGCGATGTCGTATACATGGTAGTTCTTGGCCGCGAGGCCGTCATTCTTAACTCACTCACGGCGGCGCAAGACCTGCTGGAGAAGCGCAGTGGGATATACTCCGACCGCCCACGATCCATCCTCATACACGAGATGTACGTGATGCGGTATATCCATGTCTATTTACGACTGACGAGTCGGTTCGGGCTACAGCATTAATTTCTCTCGGAACATGCCGCTGCTGAAGTACAATGATGAGTGGCGCAGACAGCGACGATGGATCCAAGCCTCGCTCGACAAAGCCAAGCTTGAGAGTTATCGGCCTATACAAGAACGCGAAGTGGTGAGGCTCCTAGCCGGTATCTTCCAAACACCTGAAGCGTTTGCACCGCTCATTTGAAGGTACGTAGGATTCATTGCTCTCCGCCTGGGTGTGACGCATGCTCACCATCATCGTAAGGTATGAAGGCGGAAATATGCTCGAAATTGCGTATGGACGCACTATCGCCTCTCACGACGATAGCTTCGTAGCTATGGCGAGTAGTGCGATCTTGCGGTTGACGGAGGCGGGTAGCCCCTCTGCTTCCCTCGTTGATTCCATACCAATCTGTGAGTTACGTAGAGGTAGCATACGCGCCGTGCCGTGTACTCATTGTCAATACCCTTATATTATAGTACGGTACATGCCCACCTGGCTCCCAGGAAGTGGATGGAAGCGGAAAGCACTCGATGTGCGGAAGCTAATGCATGAAGTGATGTCTATTCCGTATGAAAAAACGAAGGAGGCTGTGGTATGTTTGTGGTCTTCGAGTTTGGCATGCAGTATTATGAACAGCTGATGTGACGGCACTGCAGAAAAACGAAACTGCAGGCCCGTCTTTACTGACCACCCTACTCGAAGAAACAATGGGGAAAGGTACACTTACGATTGAAGACGAGCGCGCGATGAAAGGTATAGCGAGTGTTTTGTATGCAGGTGAGATCCCGCCGCTTCACAGTTATGGGCACTCTCAAGGCTCAGTCTGACGACACAGCCGGGACCGATACGGTAAGCACTTTCGAATGTACTTACACATATATACTTAATTCACCGTGTGCAGTCTACCACGGCAGTCGTCACTTTTGTGCTTGCCATGACTATGTACCCGGAGGTGTGCCAGCGGGCGCAAGAGGAGATTGACGACGTGGTGGGAGATTCCCGGCTGCCGACGTTCGAAGACCGCTCCTCATTGCCATACGTGGAATGTGTCCTATGGGAGACTTTTCGGTGAGCCTACGTCGCATTGAATGAAATGATGGATAGATCACTACACCACCGGAGGACGCTAGAGGTCTGTGAGGTACTGGTAGCTGGAGAGGTCGCTGCGATACCCATTCAAGCATAGGATAGACCCTTAGATAAGATCGATATCATGCTTACTGCTTTTGTCGCCCACGACCCTCGTACGACCCCGCTCAGCCGCCGCTTCCGGTGCCTCTCACGCATGGCCCGCGTCCCCATCGAACTGACCCCTCGACGATGCCATATCGACCCTTCATCCATTGTTCACGATCATGTGAGGCTGTCGCTCATCATGGCTCATGGATCATGCAATTGATGCAGAATCAGTGGTGTCTCTTCGCTCACGCTCTTTCTCCTCCACCTTTGCGCAAAGGTGATCTCTTTTTGCCCGAGATTGTCCGCTGGCAGAGCCCAAATTGCGCGACTGGCCCAGGTTTGTCCGTTTGCTTTTTGCACGTGGTCACCCTGGCACATGAAGTCGTGAGCTGGCACCTCACAGCAACCCGTTCACTCTCACCTTGCAGAGGTTGTCGATGGCCGAAGGTTTTGCTCGTCTTTTTGGCATGCCCAGTGGCAGCGTGCCAACGGTGACTGGCAACCCGCGCGAACCTGCGAGTCTGCCGACGAACTCAAATCCCACATACTCGTTTCCGATGTCAAGTGGTCTTCACGGCTCACTGTCTCCTGGAAACCTGCCGGATGTCAACACGAATATGATGGGCTCAGGTATGTGCTCACCATCGCTCACCAGATTATTGGACCGTAGTTGAGAATCACCCATTGCGGCGCATCGCGTCAGGCCTGGGGCCCCTCGACGACCTACAGATGCCGTCAAGTTTTGATCCACACGGCTCAGAACCCGATACGTCTATATTCACGGTAGGTAGCCGTGGCCCACGGCTCGACGAACCACCTGCGCCACGCAATCGCGTACCGGGACAATTGCTACGCATCACTGCCCGAGAAAAAGCGCTCGCCGCCGGATTACCCCCGGACGACGTCAAGAGCGTTGAAGCTTTCTGTGATGTGAGGACATCAGACTTCAATATTCACTCATTGCAACACGTACATTCTGTAGCTAACCCCTGCGGAACAGATCGTTGATATCAAGATTATGATCATCGTCATGGGCAAGGACCTCATCAAACGCCTTTTCGTGATACATTACCGTCATAAGACGACCCCGCTGATTGGAATCTCGTGAAAGGCGCACTGGCCAACGTGGCAACTGACACACGTTCGACTATGAAGACCAAGGTAACGTCACACGACCGTCACCGCTGTTCACGGCCGCATTCATTCTCACGGGTCTGGTCGGACCATGCCCCATTAAGGTCGATACTTCAATCACCAAGAAGCAAGATATCTATCAGCTCACCAACGCGCTCCTCATGTACGACATGCGGCCGACCGTGGCACACTGGGGCCGTTTCGCCTTATTGGTATGTTTTTGTCTCCACGTGTTGTGATGCCGGGTTCTTGCTGACAATGCATAATCGTAGCGCGAAGTAGCGCAGAAGCACAAGAACAAGAAGACATACTGGCAAGCCGTGGACAACCGCCTCAAGGAGATTCGCAACAAAGTTAAGCGGGAGTACCCACAAACACAGTGGAGGCAGAAGGTGTCTGAGTGAGTACTCTGTCTCGTCCACAATAGTACCGGTGGATTGGAACGTATGCCATGAACAGTGCAATTCTCGACATCTTCTATGCCGACCTAGCCGCATTCCCAGTGAAATCGGGCGAGTTCGCGAGGGTGGCGTACGAGATCAATTCCCTGAACAAGGTGCAACGGGACACCATGGATGCCGCCCAAGACTTCTCGGTCAACGACGACGCTATCACCGCAGTGGATCAGGAGGCGGACGACCAAGAAGTCGTACCCCAGCAGTACGTTCAGGCGGCGACGACAGTGAACACGGCGATCGGGTCCCGGCATAATCATCATCGGCGGCACTCTATCAATATATTAGGATGACCTGTAGTAGTGTATGGAGCGACACAAATATCAGGGCCGCGTTGGAATGCCTGCTTATAGCTCTACATCACCAGCCGCGTTGTGTAAGGCGGGTGCGCACTGCGGGAAAAGCTGCAATGGACGGAAAATGCAATATATATATTCGAATCGACCATCCCTGCTACGTACGCGTACACCGTATACACGTGACTCCCATGCCTGCTGGACCATCTGGTCGATACCGATGACACGGCAGCTTAGGCATGATCTCCTGGCCGTCCCGGCGACACCGTCTCGATAACGGCTGATCCTATATGGGTCAGACACCCTGCGCAGGTACGTCGAGACCTTTGAGAGCCATCCGGATCTGACACCCTGCGCAGTATCTGCCACACCTTCCCGACGTCCCGTGGTGTAGGTGGAATGTACCGCTACCCATCGGTGAGGGCTTCCCGGGATTACGCAGCAAATTGAATGATGATCAACACGTACGTGATATATGCAGGTATACCACACGAAGTGATGGAAGAGGACCACTATCGCGGATACCGCATCCCAAAGCAAGCGATGATCATCGCGAACCTCTGGTATGCTTATATCCCACCGTACCATATTTTCTACTCAGAGTTTATAGGCACATCGCACGAGACCCCGACATCTACGCTGACCCGGACCAATTCCTCCCCGAGAGGTACCCTGACATGGATATTAAGCCGCTCGAGAGGACCGACCCCCGCAAGATCATATTTGGCTTCGGAAGACGGTATGCGCGCCATGTTCCCGCGTACGAGCCGTCTCAACCATCCTTGCACATCAGGCTCTGTCCCGGCCGCCAATTGGCCGATTCCTCCGTCTGGCTCGCAATCGCATGCATGCTCGCGACGCGACGGGGCAGAGGTAACGTAGAGTTCGTATCGGGGGCTGCAAGGCTCGTACTCGTTGGCTGACGACAAGACGAGTCGGTATGCTGACATAGCGGAATCCCAGTCATCCGAAGCCGTTCATGTGCTGTCTGTCGCCGCGATCTAGAAGGATAGAAGAATTCGTGCGCGAGCTCAGCGACAATCTGCAGTCTCAAGAGTAATACCCGTGGCGGCGCTTTTCGAGACGATGTCATGTTCATCTTCTGGTATCACAATCAATATGTTGAACCTGTAGTCGGTGCTGTGAGTTTGTAATTTCAATGCAGTGAAAAGGAACGATCGTCGATAGTGATAATTGATGCGCACAGGCCACTTAATGAACATCATCCTTCATCGCTTTCAATCGGGGCTCAGCATCTCTGCCCCAGTGGTGTATTCGTCGGCGCGATATTTGCCTGACAACAGCTCAGCCTGGTTACATGCATACAGATATTGTATCCTCCCAAAGGGTGACTTGACCGAGTACGTGCCGTCTTTCAGCGTCGTAGTAGAGCCCGCGTCCATAAACGATGCCTTGATCGCGGGCACGCATGCCTCCTCCACCGTCTGCGCCGACCACTTACTCACAGAGCTGGTGGCCGCGCTGTTCACTACCTGCTTGTCGACGAAGAGTGTCTTCTTCTGTGAATCGAATATCAAGGGAGAGTCAGCTTGGCCCGGCAGCGAGACACACAAGGTACATACGCCGACTTTCGCCAATGACCTGAACCTGTTGACGACCATCGTCCCAGCGAGCTGAATATGGTTCGTCGCGGCGTCGAAGTAGGCAGAAGCGGTGTGTCGGCCAGAATCCCATTTGTTCTCGCGGCCGTGCAAGACGTGGGCCTTCATCTCGTTCCAGAACTCCGCCGTCGCTGCTTCCACTGCCTGCGGATCCAGACTGGCGCTCGTGCGGAGAGTCTGTTGGCACGTTGCACGTGTGTGAGGAGGTTACTGCAACAATCTGAGTGACGACGTACAGGCTCGAGGGCACTGCAGATTCCCTGGATGGCGCCTGGTTCACATCGACGCATGCTCCGGCGCAGCTGCAACACGCGCAAGGACGGCAAAAAAAGGACGCCAATGGGGACAAGGAGCCGGACAGCATAACTGGTATAGTGGCTCTATTGAGAGTGGGAGGTGTGGTTAGAACAAGGGGCGTAAAGCACGCGAAGGGGACGGGGATTACCAGCCTACCTGCAAAGTTGAGGAGTTACACCTTTTATTCTCTGGGACTGTTACTATGTGAATCACGGTGTGCACATACGTGTTCATAACGAACCTTGTAAGGCCAGCAGTGCTCATCAGCAACAACTAAGAAATGAAATACTCGCTGCACTTCCTGGATTCTGCACTGCTGTGCGTCCGAGTCAGAAACAGGCTCTCAGTGTGGCATGATTGCTGTTGGACATGAAGGGCAGGTGCAGTGCACTGAGAGCCCGGGACGGCTGGGAAGGTGTGGCGACGCGAAGAGGTTGTGTTATACTGTGTGATGAAGAGTTCAGCTGCTAGAGAGGACTCGTTATTTAGGAACGCACACGTTAGTGCACTAAGGGTAGCCTTTGCGCGTATCGGTCGTCGGTCGTGTCCCGTGGGTATAGCTTCCAGAGTAGTCCTTTAATCTCATGGTCCGGAGAGCAATGTATCCGGTCGCCAACGTTTATTGTGAAACTCGCCACATGGAGAGATACCTGGAACTTGGAAGACCGAAGAGTGGTTTGGGCGGTGACCTTGTAGGCTGTATGAAGGCCGCTGGGGTCGCAATCAAGGGGGGAAATGTCCGCCGAGTTGCTGCGCTGAGAGGTGTATTCGGCGCGCAGGTGCACGAGGATACTGCTGTATGTTCTAGGCCTCAGAGACCCTGCAGCCGTGACGCCAGCACATAGACAGTCCTCTCGCCAAGCAAGCCGAAACTTCGTCTCCTGGGATGCGTCCACACAGTGAAGAGACGTAGAGGGATCAGTAGGAACACAGTCCCGTGGAAATGAATGGAGTCCTTCAGCCACCAGCTGTGGCGCATTTTCCGTCTCCGCTCGCTCGTGCTGCGCCACCGTGCAACGTCGACCTAACCCTGTCTGCTTGCCCTCGTCTGTCTGCTTGCCCTCGTCTGTCTGCTTGCCCTCGTCTGTCTGCTTGCCCTCGTCTGTCTGCTTGCCGCGAAAGCGTGTTCCCCCAAGGCCTGGGCACCCTTTCCGTCGACAATCCTCGTCTCGTCTTACCGTCCAGACTCGGACTCGAAACACGTGCCAAACTCTATGCCGCACGATCCACGCCGAGTGGATTGCGCATCCTCTCAAATGGCTCGTTTGCTACCCCGAGGATGTACGATCATCAGTCTCATTTCTCCTGGGACGACCTCATGCGACCAGATTCTTGACTAGCAGGTCGGAAAGGTTGTATGCCTCCGGATCTTCTGGCCTTCCGCTCCGCCCATGCCCTCGTGTGTCGTATCGAGCCTACAGCTGCCGCGTCAGGATTGTTTGCGCTCACCATGCACACTTCTTCTAAAAGAGCCCTCTTGCGAAATATGCCGTCCCAGACGAGACAGGATAAGGTAAACCCATGTATCAACACCAGACACGGCTTCGTACTATCTCCCACAAACTCGGCATGGACTTGTGTCCCGTCACTGGACTACAGGGTCTTGGATAGAGGCTTGAACGACATTCTTGACGAAGGATGTTCCACAATACGACGGGAAGTGGATGAGCGTTGGTGCGCCTGGGCTGTGCTCAGTCACCCTTTATTGCCGATTGTTGGGAGACGCTTCGAATTCGGTGGCAAACGACGTTGTTCGCGAGTCCTGTTTCTTTTTCGGACCTGCAGCAAGAATGAAAGGGGAAAGCCAGACTATCGGGGTCATCGTCGATGTCGCCAGACACTGACATGCCTAGTGACAGAGGGCACACTTTGTCCTTGTTTTACAGCGACAACGTTAGCGCGGCTCGAAGGCACGAACAGGTGTCCGATGTTACGCACCAGTACGTCGTGATCTGAATGACTTATGCACTGGTATCATCCGCTGCATTCCCGTCCGCCCCCCATATCACAATGACACTCTACTAGTATCAGCAGCTCGTCTGGCTTTGGTCATGGCTTGACCGTGAACGTCAACCCAGGAATAGACAGAATCAAGCACAGCAGGCACAAAATTCACTGGGACCGGGCATTGATATCTCTGTGCGCTCAGTGTCCACGGATGCATGACACCAACTTCACAGTTAGGTGACATAGTTCCCTTGCAGGTGACGTGAGACCGAAGACTGTAGTCAATCCCGTCGGAGTCTTTGAGCGTGGAACGGGAAGCGAAGATACTAGGTACGTGCCCCTCTCTGCATGTCGCATGTTTGTTTCCAAATCCGCAGCTTATGAATGGCTGGCAGGCATAGATGCGCATTCACATTGAATAGCACCCAAAATCGACGTTGTCACACCGTATCTGATGCCTTCGGATTTCCTGGCCCTACGGCACCTATCATTGGCATGACTGATAAACGTTCATCACAGCCCCGTTGCAGCGCTGTTTTATATGATTGATGGTGGGTCGCTCCCTCGACCCCGTTATGACTCTCATCCACAACGCCACAAAGTTCGCCGGACAATATGCTGCCGTTGTAGTACTATTGTACATTCTATACTGTCTTCGTGTCCGCTCGTCTGGGGTGAAAGATCTCCCGCCTGGCCCCAAACGCGTCCCGTTCTTCGGAAATGCTCTTCAACTGCCGCAAAAGGACCAGCACATTACAATGACACAGTGGTCGCATCGCTACGGTACGTAGCCGAGCAGCTCAGCGATTATCCACTCATAGAGCTCCATTTTCAGGCGACGTGATGTATGCGGAATTCTTCGGTAACCCGGCTCTGATTCTCAGCTCTGCGAAGGCGGCGATTGAGCTTGTTGAGAAGCGCAGCGCAAAGTACTCTGGCAGGCCGTCTTTCTTTTACTTTACTAATATGTGCGTCCTTTACTGGTACTCTATTGCTTTCTGACCAGGTCTCCTGTAGTGTGGGGTGGACCGGGAACACGGCGTTCAAGCCGTACAACGAGAGATGGAAACGCGTACGACGATGGTACCAGAAAGCGTTCGTCGTTCGATCTGCGGCGAGAAGTTATCACTCGATACAGCACCGGGAAGCTCGCAAGCTACTGTGTGATTTCGCTCAAGATCCTGGTGTGTCTGATTTCGCTCTCAAGCTCAAACGGCAAGTCCAGTCAATAGTGGTCGTTACTCTCGCTCAGATGCTATCACAGCTACATAGTAGCAATCGTTTTCGAAGTCGGATACGGACGCACTGTCTCCTCTCATGAAGACGACGAGTTCATGAGGCCCGTGGAGGACGGTGTCAGAAAGTGCCTCGTTGGTAGTAGTACCGGCTCGGCACTGTGCGACTTCCTCCCGATCTGTAAGTATCACGAATATCTCATACCACGAGATGATCCTATCAGCTAATATCCTTGCATTACAGTGAGTCATATTCCCGGATGGGTTCCTGGAATGCAGTTCAAGCGCACAGGCAAGGACTCTAGAAAAGCAATTCGGGATATGGAAGATATCCCCTACGATTTCGTCACACGTGCCGTGGTAGGTAATGATACTACATACTTCTACACTGAACTGAAGTAGATAATAGGAAAGCGGCTCCGCAAAACCGTCATTCATGACAAGTATGATGGAGGAGTGTAAGAGGTTTGGATGGTTCTCAGAGGAAGACGTGAGTGATATCAAGGGAACTGCAGGAACACTTTATGCCGGCAAGTCTTTCTTTGATCTCCAGAAAAGAACGAAGTAATCACACTCCGTATAGCATCAACGGATACGGTGAGTGTCATCAACATGTCAACTGCGCTTGCGAAACTATTGATACCGCTAGATGTTGACGAGCCTACTCGCCATGGTCCAACATCCCGAAAGCTTTGAAAAGGCGCAGAAAGAGATGGTGGATGTCGTTGGCGACGGACGTCTGCCAAGTTTTGATGATCAAGCTTCACTTCCTTATCTTGCGTGTATCATTCGCGAGGTTTATCGGTGCGAATGCGTATACTTCTCGTCACCGAACCAGCTGACCTCGGTATCTACAATGACAGATGGTGTCCTCCCGTTGCGAGTCGGTACTCCTCATAATGGCATATCCGGTTACTGATGTGGTACATTCTCCAGCGCTTCCACACCAGACCACGGAGGACGACGTGTACCGCGGATACTATATACCCAAGGGAACAACAGTAATGCCGAATATCTGGTACGTGCACTTAGTTGTACTTCGTACCATCTAAATAGTTAACCAGGGCCATGTTTCGTGATGCCGACGTCTACCCTGATCCGGAGGCCTTCATCCCCGAGCGATTCCTCGAGCTGAACGAAGCCTCTGATCGGGAGCTAAGGGATCCCAAGAAGATTGTATTTGGGTTCGGACGCAGGTGTGTTTGTTGCTATCGTTCTGCAATCTCCCGCTGAAGTGGTGGAAGGATATGCCCAGGCAGATATTTTGCCGATGACATCGTCTGGCTTGCGGCTGCGAATATTGTAGCGACCATGAATATCCGTAAAGCACGCAACGGGAGCGGCGAAGAGATAACACCGACCCCGAAGATCATATCCGGAACTGCCCTGTACGTTGTCATGCTAGCCTTTTTGACACCTCCACGGCTTAATTTGTTTTAAGCCGTCCAGAGCCTTTCCTATGCGACATCCGTCCTCGGTCGGAACAGGCTATACAACTTATCTGCAAACCGGGGATCACAGATGCAGAGAGTACTCAGTAAGACTCCCGTACACGCAGGATTCTACTGCAAAATGGTCAAGTTGTATTGAAGATTTGAGGCCTTCAATATCGAAAGTTAGAGTGTGCTCCGTGCTACCGCACAATATCCTCCACGGACTACAAGACACCTCGAAACGAAGTTCAAAGGCGGGCAGTGTTCGTTAGTTTTCGGCGCTGCGTCAAAGCAAAGGGCACCGATGCGATCAATGACACCAAGAGCACACGATGGGCTGTGATTTTCAAACGTTCTATTACTGATTAATGCTATTCTCATGGAGGATATAGTATCGTAGCGATCGTAACAGCGATGCATCACTCTTAACCCCTGAACAGCCCAACGCTTCGCACGGGGATGAGAAACTAGCCTTAGAGCGAAATGCCAAGGATGCTGATGAGGACGGTGACCTTGAGGGTCGCGAGGACACCGGTGAGGCCGCCGAGGAGGTTCACAACGAGCTTGAGGAGACCGCCAAGGAAGGGGCCAACGAGCATGGAGATCGCGCAGATCAAGCAACCGAGAACCTCACTATCCGTCACCTATCAGTTGTGCCCCTGAACGAAATAGATAGCACGCACACGAGGGAGGTGAGGAGGACAAGAACGCAGTCGGAGTTCTCGGTAAGAACAACGTCGAGGACAGCGCCAACAGCCTCGAGAATGACCTGAGAGCACCATTAACACTAGAATTACGACAAATTGTCAAGGACCTACAGTCAAGAGACCAACGACTGCGGCCGCAACCTCAGTCACAGTCAGGAGGATACCTCCCTCAAGCCCAAGGACAATGTCCTCGCTGAGACCAACCAGCGCGTTGATGTCAACGAGCGCATCACCCAACACACCCTTGATGTCCGCCACAATGGGCGACAGCACCTCGAGGGTCGCGTTCGCAGCGACGACATAGTCTGTTGTTGACAGTGAGATAAGAACACTGATTCCCCACTGCAACACGGCGACACTCACGGAACTCGACCGAGAACTCCTGGACCTTAGCCGTCGTCTCGTTGATGATCGTTACAACGCTCTTCTGGTCGCGGCGAACAAGACCGCCAACACCGGGAACGGCATTCTCGATCGTGGAGAGACCGGGGACGCTGGGCACAACGGAGCCAACAACGGGCAACGTAGGGAGAGCGTACGCAAGGGTGCCGAAGGCGGCGACGGCAAGAACGGAGAGGCGGCTGAAGGAGAGCATCTTGAAAAGAGTGTGGGGTGCGTGAGCGAGCTACTAGGGGAGGGAAAGTTGACTGGATGTCAATGCCAACAACAGTGGCCTCCCTCGCTCATTTATACCTTCGGACGGTGCACCGTGGCACCCACGGTGTGCGCTCACCGACAGGGAAGGTGTCGGTCGGCTGTGGGCCGCTACGCGTACGCGACGTCAGGCCTTCAGGGTCCATAGAGAGGCCCTCCAGCTCCGGTAGGGTCTGGTGCACTGTATGCTCTCAGTGCGTCACCCACGAGCATAGCATCAGGCTCGCTTGCGAGACATTCACTTCTTTTTGGATGAGTGACTGAACAAAAAATGTCCAGCCAAGATACAAGATCCTCTGCCATTCGGCTATGTCAGCGTTCAATGGTTAGTACGTCGGTAGGGGTGAAACACATCTAACCGTTTAGCTTCCGTCGCCTCGCTGGACGCACGCCTTCCTGAACTGCCTCACCAGAACGTGTTCGACACCCGTCGTCTAGCCAGGTCACTGCTCGTTCAGGACCAGTGCAGACCGGAAGTATGAGAAATAGGTGGATGCTATGCAATGATAGTGGCTAATCCTGTGAGGCCACCGCTATCAGAGATCAGTTTGAAGGAAATGAGTAGACACATCCGAAGCGTGGAAATTAGGCGGTGTTGTCCATCTATGGGCTGCCCACCGCGTTAGCAAGCAGGTTGCAGGCTGTATAGAAGTCTCATCCACAGCTCGTCGTTTACGCATCTGGCAGTGTTACCAGTGTACGCAGCAGTCTCGTCCTCTGACGTGTCGCCCGCCTTGGGTCATGATATCAGATGCCGCGGTGACGAGGGCGTTGGCTGGGATAGATCTTGGAAGAAGACTGTCAGTGGGCAAATTCGGGAATTATGCATGAGATGGCCACGCACCGTCTACCGACGACTCCGAAAGCGATGCTCCAAGAGCAAATTCACGCACTCCCTTGTGCAGCGTATACTGCACCGTGCATTCCTCAGTATCCTCCGGATGCGGCGATCGTGAGCGGCTTTCGGAGCATATCTGGGCTACATGGTCGCTGTGCCACGTGTGTAGAGCTCTGAGGGGCATTGTGTATAGCACGGTATAGACCCACCCAATTTTCAACCAAGGCTGTGGGCCCCTAGTGCCCTATATGAGGCTTACATGCTACCTAGATGGTGTCCAGTCTGAGTGCTTTCCTGCAGAAAGTCGAACATCACATGCAGAGAGTCGGATACCAGACTCGTACCTCCTTTGGTGAATCGTGAGCCAGTGTATTCTGTGACAGGCCGTAGGCGGTTCCTCAAATGGCGACATCAGTGTCGGTAAACTGTGTTCATTGGAATAGGAATGGCCGTACGGTGAAGCGGTAATTCGACGTGAGCAAGGATAATGAAGACACTCAGCTCGCAGCTCGATGTTGTTACCATGTCCTGCTCTCCGCTCCTGGAGTTGTCGTCGCTCATCGGCAAAGGGTCGAACACGGGCGCTCCCTCCTCCTCCTCCCGTCATCGCGAAATTGGGAACAGACTGGCAACGATCTGGTAAGGCAAAACAATGGATGATCACATATAACAGAAATAACAGGCTGTCCGCAGATCTGAACTAGGTTTCTTTTGCCTAGCAGAAATATTCCGTTGTTGAATCAGGCTGTATGTACCCGACAAGGTGATTATATCCGGTTATACCCCACCGGGCTTCGAGTGACTGACTGCAATATATCAGGCTTCAGCGGGCTCATCATATGCATAACTAGTATTTCTTTCGTGGATTGTTGTACTGTCAGTTAGACGGTGCTCTTGCCAGGACCATACCCCCCTTGACCTATCTGGTCTGTCCACGAAGAGCTGCTGTTTGTGTGAGATCTGCAGTCAGCCTGTTGCGTACTGCACCCACATAATCATTGTTATTCATACTATCCGAGGCTCGGAACACGGCCATGCGCACGCCACCGGGATTTCGGATACAGTCGCCACAGAACAATTTTTTCTGACAGATATATTGGCAATTGGCCTCTCGATCCATTGACTACGTCACATCCAGCACCTACACCACATTCGCCAGCACGACGGTAACCTGCGCCGCTGCCACGTTCACGGTCTACGCCGCATCCGCCCCAGCTTAAACCTGCGCTCCATTAGCGGCCTGCAACCCGTTCACTGCATTCAGGACGTGAGCTGGGCCTGCCGCGGCAGCGTTCGTCGCCTGCATCCCATCCACCATCTGCGTCCCATTCGTCGTGCTCGTAACCTGCACCGCAGTGGCCGCGCTCGTTGCCTGTGTCCCGATCGCCGCGTTCGTGACCTGCGGTGTGGCTGCGCTCGGTGCCTGCACCCCATTTGCGTCATTCACGACTAAAGCCATGCCCGTATTCATCGCTTGCAACCCGTTCGCAGCCGACGGTGTCCCGTTCATCACCTGCGGCTCGTTTGTGGCCTGCGTCGTGTTCGCCGTGTTCGTGACTAGGACTTGCGTCGTAGCGGTGTTCGTCGCTTGCACCCCGTTCGCGGCGGTGGCGGTGGAGGAAGCCGACCCAAGGCATGACAGGGTCGTACAGCTGATCATACATGAACGTTGCAAACATCCAGCTCGTGACTGGCTTGCCATTGACAGTGGCAGTGGCATCTTTCAGGTCTCGTTGTACTCTGCTGCAGTAAGAACCCTGAGTCATTGAGGAGTTCATTCACAACTTACTGAGGATTGTTCCAGTCGAGTTGAGGAGGACATAGCAGACGTCCGGTCACAGGGTGGTTGAAACCCCGAACTGATTTGTCCTTGGTGTCTCCGGGATCAAGGATGAGCCCACTCTCGGCGATCTCGCGCGTAAGCCATACGAGTATCTCGGTCTTGAGATTCTTTGTGTCATTCGAGCGGGCATCTGAAGCGCCTTTCTGCAGCTGCCCGCGGTGCCGTGCGAAATGTCATCATAAGAAATAAACAGTAGTGCGAGTACCCAAACTTGAATGTGCTTACCTTTTCACCTATGTACTTCATACCCGGACCATCCAACATGTCGTCAAGCAACTTTGGAGCCGCCTTCGCCAAAGCCTCGTAGGCGGCGTAATTATAGTTGTTTCTGGTGACAAAGTGTCATCACTCCCGAGTCAAATGCTAGTACAAGGCTGAATCATACTCACTCATCCTTGTACGTTGTCGCAGGTACCAGGTCTTCGCTTGCGTAGCGGGTCAGGCCTTCGTGCAAAATTATTGAGGGAAGGGTCCACATCTCTATGCATCGGGTTAGGAGCCGGCCATACCCGACGTATTCATCCGTTGTCTTGCGACGTTGCTGACGACCCGTCCTCGTAAGCTGTGGTTCCGGAGGTGGGGCAGGTCGCTTCTGACCCGCAGAGGGTGTAGCAGAACTAGGAGCTGATGAGGCAGGAGAGGCATGTTCAGGCGTCGCCATGATGAGGAGACTCGGGGCAAGTCTCGATGCGGACGGTCAGCAAGTGACACACGAGCACTTAAGAGGCTCACCTTATATGATTGAAACTCCGAGATAACGATAGTCGCTGCCAGGACGGCGGTCGTTCTGATTGAGGTAGCGAAGGCGACCGGTAGAGTGTTACCGGCCTCAGACAGCTGAGTCGCAAGGTCCTAGTCCGTGGTCTTGCTCAGACAGACTTGAGTCAGAAGCGCAAGGGCTGAGTGCTGAAAACAGTCTGTAGACAGAGCGAGTATGATTGTGGAAAATCGCGCACCTGAAGAGCCTGAAACGAACTCTGAGACTCAGAGTGTTGCAGAACAAGTCGGGTTTATAGATCGTCCGCGCTGTCACTGTCTTCGCCCGATGCTGCACCTGCATCATCGGAGTCAGTTTGTAAGTCATCCGAGTTATCCGAACTGCTCTCGTCATCTCTTCTATCCAATGAGGTGCTAGGGTGTTGCAGTGGCAGCTCGGGCGGCCAAGCCCCCAGAGTAGACCCCGAAGCATCTCGTGGCTGATTTTCATGTGGGACCGGGAACACGTACAGCGGCCGACTGGGTAGTTGACCACGGTGTCCGATACCCTTGCCAAAAAACCGCAGGATCATGTCCCGGTCTACGAAGCTAGCTCAAGAAGAATACAAGCATAACACAGAACGTCAGCAAGCATGCTACACAGCCATAGATATCACGGTAGAACACTTGCCGGTTCACATAAAATCGGTCCCAGTCGTCAACCTCATTCTTGCGACGTGCAATGCGTGACACCCGCAAAAGTTGACTTGTCCGCCCGAGATGAAAGGTCGGTAGAAGGTGGCAGCCCACTCAGCTCGATTTGGTCATTGTCTTGAGCACTGTGGGTCGCTTTGGCTAGTTCTTCCATTCGCCGTCGCTTCAAACCTCGGATACCTCTTGCTGCGACACGCTCGACTAAAGTCTGAGACCGGTGAGTAAAAAGCGCGCATCCCAGCTGGTGACGCTGCAAAGCGCGATCATCAGCAAATTCACGTCGACAGATACAGACTGAGAGGTTATTCATTCTGGGATGGGGATGATGAGGGCGGAGAAGGTAGTGTTGTCGCAGAGCCAGCTAGACGATCATAGATCACTGCGTAGCATGTTAGTGAGGCTCTGCATACCTAGACTATCAGATTACCTCGATAATCTATGACTCGACAGCGCCACCTGTGCCCTTGGATGCCAGGCACATAGTACCATGAGGCTCGTTATGCTTGACCCGCTACATCAATTATCACAATCGCACCGACAGCGGAGTACCTTGATCAGCGGATAAGACCATTGTAAGCATTATTCACTCTCACGACGGCAGCAGCACTCACCAGGTTATTATCAGGCAACATATATGGATAGCCCTCGTACAGCAACCTTGACTCAGGGATTCCAGAGTGTCAAACAATGACTACATTCTTCGTTTGCTATCGTATGGGATGACATAAAGTCGAGAAGCTCCTGCGTACTAGGCAGCGAATCCGGCCCATCCATCAACCCTTGCGACTCCTCGTTAGGATCCAAGTGATACATATCCAGATGCGCCCGAAGCTCGACAATTGACGTATTTTGGTACTCGATGGTCTTACTGTATGTTGCGGACAGCCGTTGCTCTCGCTCGAGAGCTGCCTGCAGTGAAAGGACAGCGACCTCGAGTTCCTCGATTTTGGCCTGCATGGCCGGAATCACTGAGGCGCTGCCCGACGACGGCAGGTGTTCAAACTGCGAGATCGATCCTGAAGGCTTCGTCAGATCAGCTCTTGGCCGAAACCCATCGGTGCTCACCGTCGCCTATGAGCGATGTCTGTGTCGCATACGACTGCAGACGATCCTCGCCATCTGCAGATGGTCATATGTATGCATTCTTACAAAACAGTTGACTCTTACCTGACGCGATCTGCTCGCCCTCCGTTCCGCATTCGGGGCTAGCCACACGATCTTCTCCAGCTAGATCGCGCTCCCATTGACTCTCCGTGGTCTGCGAGTCAAGGGCCCCTCCATGCGTATACAAGCTAGGTTCGATGTAGAGTAGTATTAGTAGGCACTAGAGGTTGCGGCGCAGACGGTACCTCTTCGTTCGCTCTGCAGCACGTAGAGCAGCGGGTCGCTGACGCATCCGAGAGTCCCCTTGAGATAAGCAGCGACTTGTGATCCTTTGACGGCTTGCGGCACCAGCAGTGGTAGTTGGGGGAGCTCGATGCGGCCAGCGACGTGTGTCCTTGTCCGAGTCGTCTCCAGTCAATCTAGCTGAAATGGTTTTATGCCATATACACGTACCTTCATTGAAATCCCGCTTGTTTCGACTCGCGAACGAGGGTTATATACTACCGTCCCAAGTGTACGATGGCCTCGGTAGTGCGCGTTCAAGTCGAGTCGGTTACCCGGATTTCAACGGCGGTAGTCGCACCGATACGAGACCGATGCGAGAGCATCGACGATAACGAAGGCGTCATCATGGCCGTCAGCATGACGACTTTCTGCTATATGCCTCGTACTACCTACCCATGATGTGCGAGCATGTTGTATGAGGCTCGAACAGTTATTAGTCTGACGGATTTCCGAACACGATTGTACATACCTGATGGGGCACAGCCCAGAGTTTGTCGAAGGGATAACAGGAATGTGTGGGCATCACCAGTGTCAAGCAGATGGACGTTGGAGGACCAGGCGACGAGAATGCTGTTCTCTGTGAGGCCAGGAAATAACAGATCGATATGAAGACGGGCGGCACTCCCCAGAACGATAGCGGACTTACAATGCAAGTTTCTGAGTTACAATAAGCCACCACCTTTCTCACGACGGACCAGATGCATCAGGCAATAACGCCCTTGCGCAAATTCCGCGATGGTAGGCTATCTGTGCGCACCCAACCTCTATGCGCCCACTGTGGTGTCCGACTCTTGGAGCGTTCTCTATTTCTCTCTCTACACCTGAACAACAGATATGACGCCTGCCAGCCCCGTCCATATCTTGATGCTCCGTCGGCGTTGGATTCAATCGAGAAGTTGGAACACAGTGTTTGTCCTTTCTCAAGTCCGCACTAGTGTGGTCCTCGGAGAAGCCCATGAGTTCTTATACGGATGTGCTCTTCTGCCCCCACGTCGGTGCGTACGCTGCATCACTGTGTCCGTCATGACCTGACCTCATCATGGCACGGCGTTGCACAAGGTTAGGTTTTTGAGACTCAAAAGGCATCCGCATTCTCGATCTCCCCGTAGTACAAGACGTTGGCAAAACGGGACTCTGCTTCTGGCCTATACTATGTACACGGCGCTATCAACTAGAACACCAGCTACGTGTCTTATCCCCTCCGCTCCTCCGCCGTCCTCGTTAGCGAGTGACATGAAGGTCCTGCGCTTCTCTGCTTGCCGACCCTACGCTGCCTCGAATAACCTGGACTCTTCTGAGCGGACTTCCATCATCAGGACTATTCTCCATCGTGGACGCTCTTCTGGAGTGGAAGTCACAGGTACGACGACCCGTGACAAATCCTGCGACCGAGCCCGGCCACGATGTCCACAACTACTTGTCTCCTTGACTACTTGTCTCCTTGCGGATTCTGAGGTCTATATGTCATCTGCTTTGTTCACGCTGGGTATGCACTGACTACCTGCCTACAAACACTCCAAGAAACGCACGCCCCGAGTTCTGGATCCATACGTCCCTTGCAAGGAGAACTCCTTCCATTCATATAGGACACTTCCCTTCAGAGGTTAGATCGTGCGCCGGGAAAGCCGAGAGTCTATCCGAACTTCATCTCTTGCGCTAAGCATAGTTCGACACTCCGGTCTGTCCGAGCACAAGCTAAGCCACGTCTGTCCATGTCATTGGATTCAAACTGAGCTGTACCAGTGCAACGCCACAGGGATGCTAGGGTGCAAATAGGATGTGAGCGGTCGGCGTTCTCGCATTGCCCTGACCGAACCGTGCCGTTGGCCGGAGATAGCTGTCGATGTTGATGCATGATGGGTATTCCTTTCTCCCTCTGTCAGTCAATCATCAGTGACATGTACACAGTGTTACGTAGATCCGCGGAGTTAACTTGCGATACGATCATCAGTGTACGCCATGGACGCTCCTGAAATCGGTCGCCGCAAGGGTGCCAGACTGCTGGCAATTCCTCTGTAAGCTATGGCTAACACAGACTAAAAGTTCACGTGCGCTCAGAAGGCAGACCTTGGGCTTGGACTTGGACGTAGACTGCACGAGCGCACTTATCGTGTCTGAAAGTCTACAGTTCGGCATCAATCAGTGTTCGTTCGCACAAGTGCGCATTCCACAAGAATTTCCTCAGGAAGGACAAGTCAACAACATGATTTTCTGGTCCTTTGGACGCGTAGATCGCCGACGACATGCGAGCGAAGTACTGAGCATCTTCTCCGTACACATCCTAGTGATGCCAGGTGATGCCCCTCGCGAGGTATGCGAGCCACGGACCCCGACAAAAATGGGTGATCATGGATGCAATGATTCACCTCCTACGAACACCTAGAGATACGACATGAATCTAGTTCGCGGGGAGATCTAGACCTCTGGCTCGGTCGTGTCTCCGTCTCCGCTCTTCCGCGTTCTGCGCAGAACGCAGTGCCAGAAACGTGTCTACGCTTGTGATCTCTCCGGCTCCGAATCATGAGGTCTATCAGGTGCGATCACGGTCACGACTCAGACTAGGTGAGTGTTGAAGTCAGTCATAGTTGTGTCCCGTCGGACACTGCAGTAGATGCCCGGATTCTCGAAGCTCCGTTTGGAATGTTATGAGCCTAAACCCCTGTCTGTGGGCCAGTATGCTGCACAGACATTACAACCACCAGTACGGTCTGTGAACGCGTTGGATCATACATGCGCTGCCGAGAATGCGCGATGTCCGCTTGGAACATGGAACGGGTCGACCGAAGGAATGGTTCCGTTCAATCAATCGGTCCTCATCAGATGCGTGCAGCCGCGTGTATACCTTTCGCCTGGCGTTTACTATTCCACCAACTAGTCTCTCTGATTCTGTGTGGCAAGAACTGACCTCGTGCAGCGAGAACAAGGTCTTGACAATCAGGTGCGATCGCACATCACAGGTACATACTCCCAGCCGCCGACACAGAGCCATCAAATACTGGCTGGTGTCTAGGCCCTCCGGAACTCAAACGCGAACTCCATCCATGAGAATCGTAGCATGGAATGGTCGCCGCCGTCACCAAACATGGTACGAGCGCAATTCTACGCAAGTGCTCCGCGCTTACGTAGCAGTTTCGTAGCAGTTTCGTTGCCCCTTGTCGTGTTCGATCGAACAACGGCCTCACGCCTAATCACCGCTCTGCGCAAAGCCGTGCAACCTCGTTTCGCTTGTATCAGGTCCTCCGCCCTTGTGACAGGAGGACAGACGTCCGTCTTGGTCCTAGTGCATATTGGACAGATCCACTCAGACCGCACACAGGGACCCTAAATTGGTGGTGCATCGTCGCCGCATGTCATGAAATATACAGCTTTTAAGCAACCCAATCAAGTAAGTCCACATGTTGCGTTTCCCCGAGGGTTGATGATGACTCGCAGCGCTGTCGTTTAGCTTCTATTATTGAAGGCCTTTCATATATTTGCGGCTACCGCTGGCCAAATTCGAGCGCATTCGGTTTGGTGTGATTGCCTGTCCGGCGTACACCTACTGCCCGCAGTCCCCGAGCACACATGGCCATGGTTCCCAGTCCTCGTTCCATGTTCCAGCGTGCATTCTGCTTCGGAACGATCCACGAACTCATCGAACCCCGGCAACGCACCCCGACTATATAGCTGGTCTCTTCTCCTCAGCCCACCTTACCTGACCCCACAATGATCACCAGACACTCCGTAGCTGGTATTCTCTCCTACAGCACGTCTACTTACGTCGGCGCGATTGTCCTTGCTTCCGTCATCCTCTCGCTCCTCTGTGCAAGCTGGAGCCAGGCGAGAAGAAAGTACTGCTATCCCCCGGGTCCGCGACGGCTACCCTTCCTGGGCAACATTCATCAGCTACCACCGAGCTACCAACACATTACGTTCGCTGAATGGGGTAGGAAATACGGTGAGTCCTTGCACACCTCCACTCTTGGGTTACGCGCTAACCGGACCCAGGTGATGTCATCTATGCGCGCTTCTTCAGCACCCCCGTTATCGTTCTCAACTCCATCGACACATGCCGCGCGCTGATGGACAAGAGGGGTGCGAAGTACTCCGGTCGGCCGCCGTTTACGTTCCACAATGAAATGTAAGATTGAATCTCCAATCACGGTGCTATTCATCCTCAACTTTCGACAGCATCGAGTGGCGCAATATAGTCCTCATGCAGTACAATGATCAATGGCGCCGCCACAGGAGATGGTACAGGACCGCGTTCGAGAGCAAGGCAGTTGTCGACGGCTACCGGCCTCTGCAGACGGCGGAAGCCCACAAGCTGATCTCCGACCTTCTTCAAAACCCTCCAGAGTTCATGCTGCATACCAAAAAGTAAAGTATTGCGACGAATGTGTGACGTTGAACGTCCTGACGTGTCTACACTACGCAGGTATGCAGTATCGATCATCATGGGCGTAGGATATGGTGTCTCTATATCGTCTCTCGATGACGAATTCATTGTGAATGTTGACCATGCGGTGAACTCCGTTTTTAACTCCGGCGGGCCCGCCGCGCTGTTGGTCGATTTCTTCCCCAGTTGTGAGTCACTACACACGCATCACCGAACACATTGACGAGAACATGACTGCAGTGAAGTACCTTCCAGCCTGGATGCCGGGAGCGGGCTTCAAACGTCTAGCCAGGAATGTCCAGGGCTCCATCCGAGACATGGAGTACACCCCTTTGCGACATGTACGACAAGCGATGGTGAATCATTCACTTCACGGCATTCAGATTGATTAGTTATTCACACCAATCGTGATCCACAGGCTTCGGGTGCTGTGCAGCCATCTGTAGCACGCTCAATTTTGGAAGAGACAATGAAAGACGGGAAGTTGAGTGTTGAAGACGAGCGCGAGATAGCGTCCGCGCTTGGTGCCCTGTACGCTGGTGAGCCCCATACGTCACAATATATATGTTTGTGAAATGGTTCATGGCCTTGGACGGTACCAGCTGGGACGGACACTGTACGTTTACATACTTTTTGAATAGTCTTGTCTGACATTCATCGATTCGCTGTAGACGGCTACGGCGATCCACTGCTTTGTGCTCGCCATGGTTCTTTATCCCGACGTTCAGAGGAAGGCGCAAGCGGAGCTCGACCGAGTTGTTGGTGATTCAAGGCTCCCCGACTTTGGTGACCGCGATGCGTTACCGTACTTAGAAGCCGTTGTCATGGAGGTCTACCGGTATGTAGAGCTGACTTCAGTCATGCTCTTCGCATCTTACTTTGATGACACTGCAGATGGTGCGCTCCCGTTCCTCTTGGTCAGTACACCTGCATTATGAAATTGGCATTTCCTCTCTATAATATATATACCCAGGTGTGCCGCACCAACTACTGGAAGAGGACGAGTACATGGGATATCGAATACCTCGAGGATGTACAGTATTCTCTAACATCTGGTACGTGCACGGTGCGACGCTACACATCTCTCTTGATTTGACAATACGGCAGGGCAATGACACACAACGAAGAACATTATCCAGATCCGGAGCGCTTCGATCCTGACCGGTTCCTGGGCAACCTCGGCGATTCAGACTTAGATGACCCTCGCAGATATGTCTTCGGCTTTGGACGACGGTTTGTAAATTTTGTTGATTCTCTACACGATCCTGATCTCCATTTATACAGGATATGTCCTGGACGAATCCTCGCCGACGCTAGTATCTGGCTGGCTGTCGCAAACATCCTTGCAACTCTCAACATTCACAAGGCTCGGACGCTGACTGGGGCTGAGATCACTCCGGAAGTGAAATTCGCGTCGGGTTCAGTCAGGTAAGGAGCAACCTTACCGCCTCATGTTGGAGCACTAGACACGTTGACCCAATAGTCATCCAATGCCGTTCACCTGCGATATCCGCCCTCGGTCAAGGAAGAGCACAGAGCTCATCATGCGTGCGTTGCCCCGTATGTCTTAACATTATTGCATCTTAGACTGGCTTGGTTTAGATGAAGGTTTGTAACACCAGCTTGGTTTATTACATGACTGTACGACATCATGATTCTTATGTCGTACAACATCGTACCTACGGAACACGTACTTGTATCAAGGTCCGCTGAAGGATCCTCTTCTTTACTTATGGCCTCTTCATGCCTTGCTTATATCCAGAAATAACTGCAATGTTAATGCTACGAATTCGGTGTGAAGTTGCGATGCTAACTATGTAAGTCTTGACAAACGACGCAAATTCGCAAATACACAGATGACCTGAATAAGCAAGTGCTGACTAATGTCCGTGACGTGACCCTTTGTTGTGGGAACACGGCCAGAAGATTGTCGGACATTGCTGCGTGGCTACCAGCACCGCATATTACGGTACAATAAAGTACATGTTGCGCACAAATCTGGGGCATGGGGTCTGTCTGATACTCTGGGCGCGTCGCTTATACCAGGTATCCCCCATGTTCAGCCAACGGCATTGATCGGTTCACTCGGACACCGTTAAAGGTGGTGGCTTGCTATTTGCCGGTAACGTGCAATGAAGTGGTACGTGACTACACCAATCGTTGATAGCATGTCTGACATATCGTGTAACCCTCGGAACGTCATTGCAAGACAACTCTATGTTAGGGTATTCATAAAGACGAAAAGCGAGCACGCTTACTCTCAGAATGACTCCTATCATCATCTAACTATGCGCTGACCTAGTATATCCAGGTATCCATTGATTTCGTTGGCGGGCTTTTCAATGCACCAGAGGCGTCGTCGATTAGAGCTATCAGTCAAGGGACTGTAGACTATAGATTCTGGAATGGGGATGAAGAAGTTGTCGGTATGTTCAATACAGGGGCGGCTTTTCACTGCTTCCGTCCTGATCGGGTCCGAATGGAAGCCTCAAGAATACGGTGGGTATGCTTTTCGGGTGTAATATTGAAGTACTGCCGAGATGCTACCCTAGCTCTGGTCTCACAGTACATATACTTCAGTGAATAGTGCACTCCGCAGTACCCTGACGAGGTGTCCCTGCACCCTGCTCCCTTCAAATCCATCTTTATCCTCGCATAAATGGACTCTTTTCTGCCTGATTTTGTTGAACTTCTACTATTTCATACATTATCTAATCAGGCTCTCCTGATAAGGACCTTTCTTATGTTCTGCTACACTATTTACTATATGTAGATTACATTCCTTTCTGTTTCTTATCTATAGATAACACAGTCCGGAATATACCGAGTTCCATTCAGCATTCCATTCGGTATCCACTTGGTATCCATTCGGACTCCTTTCAGTATCCATTTGGTATATCCATTCAGACTCCTCTCAGTATACACTCGGTATCCACTTGGTGATCTGGATTACGACTTCACAATGACTCATAATCTGATTCATGATGACTCACATAGTTTATGATTATGACTCAACATGACTCAGGCCTCATCTGATATGCCTACTGTACAATCAGATAATGCCTTCCTCTCATGTATATATACTGGGCTCAGATGCCCTCTAATGTAATCGTTCCTTCCTCTGCTTTCCTGTGTGCCTAACAGGACTCCCTCTAGCAGCTTTCCTCATAGGTTCGTTCACTAGCCTTTACAGCCACTCTCTATCACTCCTTTCAACAGGTTATGAGCCCTGCACTATTGTGCTAAACCTTGTTGCTTTTATCATCCCTGCAGGATCTTGAAGACTACACTCCTAGGAGTAAGTGTAGCAGTTTGCTAGTCTCTCAGTAGACTCAGTGTTTGATGTCCTGAAGTGCCCAAGGCATTGAATGATTGTATTTCCAGTGGGCCTGCATGCCGTTTGCAAAAGGTTTATCCTCCAACAAGACCTGAGAGAAAGGTCTGTTGACGCTGCCTCTACCTCATCAACATCGATCCATTGATCTAATGTTTTTGTGACTCCAGCCGCACCTGCTCCCCACTCCTGTCTGCTCCCAACCCTGCTCTCTAGCTGAGCGACTATCAGACCCCGCTCCATGCCCGCTCCCTGACTTCAAGAAGAAGTCAACTGAAGTTGTAGGGATTCTCGAGAAGAAGGTTAGCACCACCATTGAGCGCTACCAAGCTATCTTCGACAAAAAGTACCTCTTCGAATTGCTCCTCGGAGACTCCCAGCGTGCCCTCCATCGCTTCACAGACCAGCTCAACTGGGTCAGCGATAACTTCGACAAAGCTAACAACTGGTTGAAGCAGCAGAGCCACAGCATTTCGTGGGCTTGTCACTGCGTCGGAACAGTTGAGTTCTTGATGTTGCAGGAATCGCTAGTGAAGCAGTACAGGAAGGTCACTAAGGACCTCACTAGCATAGCCAATGGGGGCTACTTGGACTGGATAGTTTTGTAAACAGGTTGGCATACCTAGCATTTTTTGTATACATCACTGGAATACACATCTAGTCAAGCATTACATTGTGGCTTCGTCTGAGCATTTGCTAGACGAGAATTTGGAAGCAGCAACAGCAGAATCAGCAGAAGAAACTCCATTCGACTGCAAAGGACTACCGCACTTATTTGACTTCACTGAGAAGCAAGACTGTCATCAACAACCTGCAGGACCTGACTATGGGTACTGGGCGTGTGAAGATACAGTCTGTAAGAACAGGTGGTCTGGTCCATACGCCAAAGGCACAGACTGGGGTATCTCAGTAAACAACTGGCAAGAGACCGAGCTATATTCTGAGTTTGCTTCCACAAGTTTTTTCGAGGGTTCTGAACCTGAACTGCAACATCTTGCATCTATCCCAGAATAGGGGTCTCCTTCTATTCCCGGTTCTAGAGTGTTTACTCCAACTCCTGAAGTTTCTCCTATCAATCAATCTTCATTGTTTGTTCCTACTACTTTACCATCAGATCTATCGAATCTCTTCAAAGGTAGAGGAACTCCTAGCACCATCTCAAGAAGAAGAAGAGGAAACAGTACTATCTCCTGACCTTGCTTTTATTCTTGAAAGTTTACCTGCACCCTCCGTTTCTGAAGAAGTCTCAGACTTCTTTGAATTTTATCTCCTTTCCACCATGTCAGACATGAAGGCAGACAGCATTTCTGTCCTCAAAAAGTCTTTGGACTACAAGGTGTGGTCAAGTCAGATGCTCGGCTACCTCATGTTTATTGAGGCCAATGAGGCTCTCAAGGCCGGTGATCTCAAAGATGTGGATTACAAGAAGGTGAATGCCCAAGCCAAGGTGTCATTCTTATGCGCACAGACAATAGTTTCCACCACCTCCTCTATGAGAGTGTAGGAGGTGTTGAGGTCATGAAATCGGCTAAGGACATGTGGTTGTCACTCAAGACACATTTTGGTACCCCAGACACAGCATTCGTTTGGTCGCAGTTCTCGGCTCTCATCAAGTCGAGAGAAATGGATGACAACAAGCTGATGCAGGATCAAATTTCGAAGATCCAAACTGTACTCAAGGACATTGTCAACGGCGGCATTACGTTGGATGAACCAACCCAGGCTCTCCTCCTGATGTCAAAGATCCCGGATAGCTACTTGACAATGGTGTCGGCCATCATGGCGACTACCGTTCTCAAGGAGCTGTAGGTTGAGACTCTCGTCAGCAAGATTCTCTTTGAAGAATCTCTCCGCCAGTCTGGTATGGGACAGTCTGCGTCAAAGACATCCCAGGTCAAAGTACACAATGGTAACAGTCCTTGCTCACACTGCGGCAAGAAGCATGGTTCCAAACAATGCTGGATCAAGCACCCACACCTGTGCCCCCAGAAGGGTGGTATCAAGGGCAAGGGGAAAGGCAAGGGTGGCAATGGCAATGGTCAAAAGGCGAACACGGTAGTCATACACACTACCACAGATGGTACAAAGGTCACACAGTCCGGTTTGTCCTTGTCAAATGGTCAAGGTGCTTTGGTGGTTGAGGTCGAGGAGGTTAAGTACACTGCATGTACAAACCCTTCATGTAGAGTTTGTCCTCCTCGCACTGCCAGTTCACTAGTAACTTCATCTCTTGTTGTACATAATGGTGCATCTGCTGACACTGGGTCTGCACAATTGAGCTCATCATTCTATTGCCCTGGTGTGAATAAGTCTCATTCACATCAATTCAAGCACATTGTATGGCTCATGGACTCAGGTGCAAGTCAGATGGTTGTCAATTCACTTGAATACTTCTGGGATTACAAGCCGTACACAGTTCCCATCGTTTTTGGTACAGCAGGAGATGATAAGATAGAAGCACTAGGATCTGGCACCATCAAAGGTTTAACAACAGTTGGAACAGAGCACATTATGATTATCATATCTAATGTCGCATATATTCCCCAAGCTTCTGGCTGTTTATTTTCAACTGGTATTGTGGAGAAATCAGGACATACACTCGTTCAAGGTTCAGGTCAGATGGTCATCTATGACCAACCATTTACACATGGCAAAGTTTCTGGAAAAGTTGTTATGGAAGCACTGTATAACTTCCTAAATAACTTGTATTTTTCATTTATGGATGTCCTGGACAGGAATTCGGCAGCATTGCTGCCTACCCCTTTTCGTATCTGGCATCGCCGGATGGGGCATCCATCCAAGAAAGTTATTCACTGTTTACCTGATCACACCAAAGGTGTAGATCCAGTGGGAGTTGAAGATCAATCTCCCTGTGAAGGTTGTCAATGGGGCAAGTCTCATCGAGCCCCTTTCCCCACATCTTACAAACATGCTACCAAACCTCTCGAGTTGGTTCATACCGACGAAGATGGCCCTATGCATACCCAAGCAGTCAATGGTGGTTTTAAGTGCTTCATTTTATTACTTGACAACTATACTAGTCTAGGATGGGCCTATTACCTTCGTCATAAGTCTGAGTTGCTCCAAGCATTCAAGGACTGTAAGGCATGGTCTGAGAATAGTGTTCAGCTCGCCCATTTTGCTGAGGTGAGTGTGCAACCATCTTCTGATGAACAATCCCATAGGATTTCAGATGGGCCATGAAAGTGTCAGATGTATATTCCCCCCCTTGATCCGAGTGTACATTGATGAGTTTATGACCAGTAATGGAATCACACAATCATGGAAAAGGCTATGGCTATGCTTCACCACGCTGGCCTAAGCCACGGTTTTTGGCAACTTGCAGTTGATACTGCTGTCCATATTTACAATCACCAGCCTATGCAACACCTTAAATGGCAATGCCCGATAACTCTCTGGGATGGCATGGTCCCAGATATCTCATACTTCAGAGTATCCGATTGCAAGGCATTCGTGCATGTGCCAAAGGAATGAAGACAAGGGAAACTTGACAAGAAGGCAGTCGAGATGATCTTCGTTGATTATGAGCAAGGCTCCAAGGGCTACAAGTTCTGGGATGCCTCCAGTTGACGGATTGTTGTGTCTCGTGATGTGACCTTTGATGAAGATTCCTTCCTAGCATGCAAGGATTTGGCTAACCCAAAGACTCTGGGACCGCCACTATTCGATCCTGTAGACTCTGATTCTGAGGATGATGACAAGGAACAGATTGAAATTCCACTTCCTCTACCGGTAGAGAGCAAAGATGTTCAAGAGGACATCAACGAACCGGAACCAGTGGGAGAACCTGACTGTCAGCTCCCTGAACCTGCACAATGTCCAGAACCTGTTCAGCCTCCTCAGCCTGAGTATTCTCGTCCTAGATGTGAGAATGCTGGGAGAAATCCTAACAGGAATAAGGACAATGTTTATGGTGATGAGCCTCCAGCTCGGATCAACCGTCGCACTGATACTCATGGAGATCAGTGTGTGGAAGTGTTTATGATATTGCAGGCTCTCAAGGAAGCTAGCTACTCTGAGTCGGTTCCTAACTCACATTCAGACGCAAGGAAATCCCTTGAGTGGGACTACTGGCACGCCGCTGAAGGCTCTGAGATGAAGTCTCATGAGCAGAATGGCACCTGGATCTTGGTTCCCCATCCCAAAAACAGGAAGATAGTCAAGAATAGATGGGTGTACGCACAAAAGCATAATGGCTGGTACAAGGCATGGTTAGTAGCAAAAGGCTTCACTCAAGTCTGGGGTGAAGATTACCATGAGACATTCTCTCCAGTTACTCGTTTTAAATCACTTCAATATATGTTTGCACATGCTGCACTTGAAGACTGGGAGATGGACTCTATGGACGTCAAGACAGCATTCCTCAATGGTGAACTCGAAGAGGAAATCTACATGGAACAACCTGAAGGCTGGGTAGTTCCAGGCAAGGAGGATTGGGTCTGCCTCCTTAAGAAGGCCATCTATGGTCTTAAGCAAGTGTCTCGTCAATGGAACACTAAGATCCACAAAACCCTCCCAAACCAAGGGTTCATTCGGACATATTCAGATGCCGGTGTTTACATTTCCTCTAGTAAAACCAACGGTCAAGTCTGCTATGTAGTACTATACATTGACGACTTATTACTTCTAGGGGATTCTAAATCATTCATCGAACAAATCAAGAATCATCTCAAGAAGGAATACCAGATGACAGACCTTGGACCAGTAGAGCATTTTCTAGGACTTAGGATTCATTGTGACCATCAAAAGTGACAGATTTTAGTTGATCAATCTGAATACATTCAGACTGTTTTGGAGAGGTTCCAAATGTCTAACTGCAAATCTGCAAAGACACCTCTACCTGCTGGTTCAGTTTTGGAGAAGAGCACGGAAACCACAACAGATGTGTTCTGCACTCAGCATCAGAGCATTATTGGTAGCATAATGTATGCTATGCTTGGTACTCAGCCTGATCTTGCTTTTTCCATAATGAGACTTGCCAAGTTTGCCTCGAACCCGTTGAAGCAACACCTGCGCCTAGCCCAATACGTCTTGCACTACCTTAGGGGAACAAAAGACTATGCACTTTGTTACAACAATGCTTCCAACTCTGGGTTAATTGCCTATTCGGACTCGGACTGGGCAGAAGACCATGACAATAGGCACTCCACAAGCGGCTTTGTGTTCCTCATGGCCAATTGTGTTGTTTCTTGGGTTTCCAGACACCAACCCACTGTTTCCCTCTCTTCAACAGAAGCAGAGTACAAGGCCAACTCAGACACATGTCGTCAAATGGCATGGCTTTGGAACTTTGGACAAGAGCTCGGTGACAACATGACTGCTCCTACTCCCTTGTGTCTGGACAACCAAGGAAGCATTTTCCTTGTGGTTAATCCTGCTGTGGACCGCCACACAAAACACATCAAAATACAGTATCACTTCATTTGGGAATTCTATGAGAAGGGTGAAACCAATATCTTCTTTGTTGTGAGTGAAGACCAGCTTGCAGATGCATTGACCAAGAATGTTCCTCTCTCTGGAATAGAGAAACTTCGAACATCAACTGGCATGGTCATAGTGTCTTGAACAAGTGGGAGTGTTGAACTTCTACCATTTCAGACGTTATCTAATCAGGCTCTCCTGATATGGACTTCTCCTATGTTCTGCTACACTATTTACTATACGTAGATTACATTCCTTTTTGCTCCTTATCTATAGATTAGATAGCTCATTCTGGACCTCTGGACTCTACCAAGTTCCACTTGGCTTCCACTTGGTATCCATGTGATACTACTGGTGTCTTGGGCCTCCACTCCTTCAAGCATATGATATCACCAGTAACCCGGAGTTCCAGCTCCCATCTTACTAATGCTTACTCATGTAGCTTATGATGATGACTCATGATGGTCTCCCTCATGTATATATACTGGGCTTGGATGCCCTCTAAATGTATTGTTCCTTCCTCTGCTCTCCTGTGTGCCTAACAGGATTCCCTCTAGCAGTTCCCTCCAAGTTCATTCACTAGCCTTTACAGCCACTCCCTTTCACTCCTTTTCAACAATGTCCTCCTGAACCCTCTTGGATGCAGCTGCATGCCTTGAGAGCCCCAGCTGCCTAATTACAGCCCCGAGTGTCTGCTGAGCTCTCTGGGGTGTCCCTGTCTGATGAAGTTATGTTGCTTGTCAACAGCAAAGTGACACTATTGTACAAGATGATCTGACCCTGAGTAATGAAGTGAATCCCGTGTCAGATTCCTTCTCTTCCTTGCTCCCACTGACATGGCAACAGCGACAGAAGTGATTCACATTCAAGCCAATATGGCTGCATAGCTCTGCCTGCATTGGGTTGTCACTGGGCAGGAACAAAATCCACAGACAAACAAGGACATGGTGTCAGTTTGCGGAGTCCCATAACTTTAATGGTGATTGTGTGCTGATCTGTCTATTGAGTGGTCAGACAAATCACCATCCCTGCCCACAAACACTCCAGAAATACCAAATCTCATCGCTGATCCCTTGCATCATTGGCAACACATTAGGAGAAGTTGCCACAAAGTGGATATTGCTTTCCTTCTCAATGTCGGCCTGTGGAAGGCCACCATTTGAGAGATAGCAGGAATAATTTACATTCCACTGCTTCAACATGTTGTCTGACACATTGTCAATGAACAAAATGAGCAGGACACACTCCCACTCTAGTCCATTTGCAGCTTGTCGATCAGGATTCAGCATCTTCATCCCCCAGCTCTGCGAGTCTGCTTAATAGCATACAATTAGTATGCAATCCAAGTGCCCCATACATCCATGCGTGAAATTTTGTGCACCAGCAAATAACATTGCAGGGGACCCATACCATGCTAACAACTCAGGGCCATTGTTTCAGAACAGTGAGCAAGGAACAGTAATGCAGTCTTCAGCAATGTGGAACCTGTCCTGATTGAATGGTAGCTGAGCAGAACTTGGAGCACACAAAGTCATGACCCAAATGTACCTCTCCATGCACAACTGCATGACCCAAAGCCTACATTGTGCCGTCGCACTCGAAGAAGTGGCATGGGATGAACCATCATGCATCTGTCAGGTATGTGAGCTCATGGATATAGAAGTTGTTGAAGGAGTGAGAGGGAAGTGGCTGTAAGGCAGATGAATGAACCTGAGGGGATCTGCTCAAGGGAGGAGCCCGTTAGGCACACAGGAGAGAGCAGGAAGGAATGATTCATTGAAGGGCATCCAAGCCCAGTATATATACATGTGAGAGACCATCATGAGTCATCAGTGTAAGCTACATGAGTAATTGTTAGTAAGACGGGAACCTGAACTCCAGGTTACTGGCAATATCATATGCCTAATGAGTGGAGGCCCTGAGGTCCATAATCTAATCTACTGAGCTAGGATGAGAGATAACGAGTCCTGCAGATAAGATAAGAATGAAAAAGGAAGGTGAGCGTACAGTAAGGTATGTAGCATTGCAGAACACAATACAAGTCCATATCAGGGAAGCCTGATAAGATAACACCTAAAATGGTAAAAGTTCAACAGAAGTCGTGTCTGTCTTCTAGATGGATCATTGGTGTCAAAATGTCATCTGGTGCATCTATCAACCACTTCTCAGTGTGCCACACTTTGGATACAGTCTTGTTGAACACAGGATATTTGTGTATTTGCCTCCATATCTTATGGTTGGCATAATCCTGTACCATGCCCAATGATCATTGATTTGTGGCCAATTAATATTTCCTTGCAACACACCGATCGAAGTACTTGTGCCACCAAATTCTTGTACCACATGTTACCTGAGCTCACTGTCACCTTCTCAGTGGGATTTCCAACCACATCCAATGCCTCCTTTTGGAACTTCTCAAGGGTGTACAATGAAGGCACTTGTCCAGCCCCCAGTTCACGTCCCCAGGCCAGAATTGTGTCCTGCTGGGAACGAGAAAAGCATAGGCATGGTGAACTGAACAGAACATTGGTCTTCATCATCTGCGGTCATGATACCAGAGTGATCCCGAGTTTCTGGGTCAATCATTGTGTCAGTGAGGCCATAGTGCTGTACTCATCACCTTTGTGGGGTAAGGGAAAAAATTCTCCTTGTGAGAGGTTCCTTGCTGGCCAAATATGCTCTCCAACATCTCCTCAGCAGACAACAGAGGTGCTGTGGACATGATCAATGGGCACTGGCTAGTATGAAACAGTGATTTCACTCACCAACTGTTTCACTTGCCATTGCCTGACCAAGCATGTCA
>JABYQK010000183.1:0-49091 GCA_022606075.1 Fomitopsis betulina
TATAGGACGAGAGATAATCGAGTCCTATAGATAAGATAAAGAGCGAAAAGAGAGTAAGCATACAGTATTGTACGTAGTGTTGCAGAATACAGTGTAAGTCCATATCAGGCAAGCCTGATAAGATAATGCCTGGAATGGTAGAAGTTCAACACACTTCTGGCACTTCTCTTCTTCATCTGTTGTTTCTCCACTACCAGAATGAAAAGCAGGGGGTGAACCTATGGGTGGCGCATAGCGCCTTCCAGCAAGAGGGTGCTGGTGTTGTTCGTGTTAGGTTCCCCACCTCCACAGTCGGACCCGAGCCTCCCTCCACATGCAACACCTCCACTTCCACCTCCCTATAGTGCCTCACAGAATACAGATTTATCCCAGGGGCCAAAGGCACCCCGGAGCTTGCTTCCCGACTTCACGCATCGGACTCACATGAGGGAGTCTCCCGTGCGTTTCGCCACTGGGGTCTAGGGCACGTTACTGCGACAGGCAAGAGGGGGAAGGAAAGGCGAGGCCATGGAGCCTAAAGTGGGACGTGGGAGGTCGATGGTTGCGATCAATGGCACTTGGTTGGCGAGAGTGAGGATGGGTGTTTTATGGTCCTCAAACCCAGGGGAAAGAGGGATTATGTCGCGGTGTCGAGTTGGTCGACAATAGTGAATGTGGGGGCCGAGTTGGACGGCCTTGATGTGAGGAAACGAGGGTGAATTAGAGGGGGGAGGGTAAATAGATGGGCTCCAATAAGCAGGCGCCTACCGGAGATGGTGGTGTGTCATGGAAGGCATGGCTAGGCCCTATTTTTGCCTATATTTTCACTATTTTATCTCGCTTTACAATGGACTTGTACTATACGCTCAATAAAGACTTCGCCTGGAACAGCATTCTGACTAGTCATGTGACGTAACCACATACTAGGGCTTCTCTTGTAGCACATGACTCAGTGACTCATATCCCGAGACCGGAGTTATGGTAGATCGTGTCATCTTGCATCACCGATAGATAGCCAGTAGCATAAGTACCTCACGCATGTGATGGCTGTCTGATGTAGGAGTCCTGCCCTAAACCTCAGGGGTATAAGTAGAGTAGCTCATAGTCCTAGCACTCCATCTCGTCCTCTTGGAGTGCTAGGTAAGCACAGTGTATTCCTTCATTCATAAGTAATCTAACTTGGAGTGCTAGTGTCTTAACCTAGTCCATGTGACAGTTGACTTCAAGTCCTTTCAGACCCAAGTGGTGAGTATCTAACTCACTCAGCCCTGTCCGTATGGGGTAAATCCCAGCGAGACCTTTCTCACTTCCAATGTGCGCGTCGACTAGTTCCACGACATTAGGACGAGATCTCCTTTTACTCTACCTGCGATGCTTCTGAAGGACGCGTACGCACCTAGTCCATGCATCGATAAGATCAGATCAATTGCTTTTAAGAACACAGTCTCCTGGGAGCAGCCATTAGGGCAGTAGGCTCTCAGGATGAAAATACTTCTCCCATAGCATTTCTCTACTTCCTAGTACCCCGTGAGCACACACTATAGTAGAGCTACAGAGTCGGTCGGAGTTCAACCTCTGGCTGGTCACAGGTCAATGGGTCGATCCCCATTGTGAGTGATCTGCTTTGGCAAGCGCCCTGCCAAGGGTATGCAGCAAAGGCTAGACTTGAGCCCCGGGTCGCTCCCTCTGGGACACCGGATCAGGAAAACTATAGAAATGCAGCAAGATTTGGACACTAGTGAAGTATGATCACTAGGCTTGTGTTTCTAGTGATCAAGTAGGCGCAACAGGTCGAGGAGACTGAGCGTACCAACAGTTAGCCAGTGTGGCAAGGGCAATACTATGCAGTGTCAAAGCGGTCCTCGAGACCTGCGGCCTATACCAGTTCCCCAAGCGTAAATCACAAACCAGAGGTTTCTACTGAGTTATATGCACTGTGGGCTAAGTGTCTTGAGATAAGACAAGAAGTAAAAAGTTATATATGACACGACTGAGTGGTGCTTTCTCCTATCGTGACGTGATACGGAGGCTCGGCTCATGGCATCATTGTAGGGAAAGTAACACAGAGTCAAGTCGAATATGACAGACTGTTCAAGACTAGTTCATGCACATTGAGTTTCGACTCGAAAGGATATGCATCTGTCTGCAGATGATAATGATATACATACATGCAACAATCAACCTTGTCCTCGTTGTCTCAGTGCACCGTATATCACAGATGCTGATGAAGAATTTGTAATGTGTACTCCCGAAAACTTTCAAATACCTTCCTGATCTTCATCCCCCGACTTCAATATCACCAACCCGCCCCGAGACGAAGACATGACACAACAATTGACCCCCGCGGAGATCATGAACACTATCGCTAGGCTCGCCATAGCCACAGACAACATTCAGCAATCACTACAAACCTTCCTGGATCGATCCGGCAATTCCGGATCTAGCAACGAGAAGTCTATGATCCAGAAGCCGTCACCCTATACGGGCAAGTCCTCGCCAGATGCGCGTCGCTTCACCGCCGTGTTCACCCTTTATGCCCAAGACATGGGTACAAAGCTTAACGAACATGTCACCATCAGCATGGAGCTGCAATGGAAGCCAAATGACCAGAAATGGATTCAGATGGCTCTCTCCTTCCTGCAGGATGAGGCCGCAGTATGGGCCATGCCCTACATCGAGAAGATGGTGAAGGATGAAGTCGCATTCCCCACCTGGAGTGACTTCTGTGCAGTGTTCAAGCTATGGTTCGAGACTCAAGACGAGTCTGCGGATGCGAACGAAGCACTTCGCAAGCTGTACCAGTCCAAGTTGTCGGTACCGGAATACGTAGCCCGATTCCGTGAAGTCATGGCGTGTACCGGCTACTCCGACGGCGACCTGCACAACAGGTTCTATGAGCATCTTTCAGCGGAGATCAAAGATCTCCTACCTACTACAGAGCGTACTACCAAAACGCTCGACGAACTCATTGCGGTTGCTACCGATTTCGACACGCATATGCGCCAGCGCAAGGCCGAGAAGGCACGGGAGCAAGGATGCTCCACGGGTACCACCTTCACCCCTCGTACAACGACTTTGACATCTCCGTTCTCTGCCCCCGCCAAAGATCCCAACGCCATGGACATAGATGCGTCCAAAGGCAATGGGAAGACCCGGCAGGAGTTCCTGAAGGAGAAGACCGGTAGATACTTCGGATGCGGCTCCAAGTCGCACACGAAGAAGGACGGAGGGCACGAACAGGAGATCTGTGACCATTGCCAGGGCCTAGGTCACAAAAGCTCGGTATGCATGTGTCGGTACTTTGGGCTGCCCAAGCGGGTCAAGGCAGCAGCAACCACAACATCCTCTACGTCAGAGAACTTCGACATTCTCCACCTCAATTCACCGCAGATACAGGCGGCAAACAACTCGACTGAGTCTACTCCTATGCAGGAGCAAGATGCGTTGACGTTGGCCGCCACTGCCATGGTGGACCCCGACTTCATCACCAAGCTCGTCGAGCAGCAGAAGGCGCTGGAGAAACAGATCAAGGCAATGAAGAAGTTTTTTTAGACTGACCATGTGGAAAGGCAGCAGCCCCGTGGTCGTATGAACGTTATTTGACTTTCTTTGGTAGCATCCGCAGTTGTACAATATCCGAGTCCGAGAATCGTGATACGCATTTTCGAGTTGACGTCGATATTTCAGGACTATCTACTAAGAAAACCGTAGCTGCTATGATTGATTCAGGCGCTACGGGCATATTCATTTCCTCTTCTTTTGTACATAGAAATAACATAGTTACCAGACTTATGAAGCATCCTATCGTTTTGTATAACATAGATGGTTCAAGGAACAAGGCTGGTACTATCACTCATGTAGCTAAATTGCACTTACAAGTAGGTAACTTTGATGAGTTGGTAGAATTTCTTGTTACAAATATTCATGCAGAAGATGTGATTTTGGGTATCCCGTGGCTACGCGAAGTAAATCCTACGATTAACTGGAAAGAGGGAAAGATCACATTCAAAGGAGAACCTGAGGAGGTTCTACTGGAGGATGATGCATCTGAACCCCTCTCCCAGAAGATCAGTGGGACAAGGAAACTCCGGCACAAATGGAAAAAGCGCGGAGTGTTGGAAGAAGTATCCGAGGAGCTCTGGTGCTGCACTGGCGTAACGTACTCTACCCAGCTGGCAGCCCAAGCTAACCAAGGAAAGGCCAAGAAGAATTTCGAGGAAACGGTCCCTGAGCAGTATCAGGACTTTGCCAAAGTCTTCTCAGAGCCGGAGTCGGAACGACTCCCCGAGCATCAATCATGGGACCACACAATCAATCTAAAACCAGACGCGCCGGAAAGCATCCGCGCTAAAGTATATCCCATGCCGGTAAACGAGCAAGGAGAGCTAGACAAATTCTTAGAGGAGAATCTTCGGAAGGGATACATCATACCTTCCAAATCTCCTCTCGTGTCACCCGTCTTCTTTGTCAAAAAGAAGGACAGAAAGCTCCGTATGGTTCAGGACTATCAAAAGTTAAACAATATCACCATAAAGAATCGTTATCCATTACCACTCGCATCAGATATCATAAATCGATTGCGCCAAGCAAAGTACTTCACCAAATTCGACGTACGTTGGGGGTACAATACCATATGTATCAAGGAAGGTGACGAATGGAAAGCTGCCTTTGTTACCAACCGAGGACTGTTTGAGCCGAAAGTCATGTTCTTCGGCCTCACAAACTCCCCTGCGATGTTCCAGTCACTCATGAATTCAATCTTCATCGATCTAGTCGCAGCCGGAAAGGTAGCTGTATATCTAGATGACATCTTGATATACAGTACGGACCTGGAGGATCATCGCAAAGCACTATGCGAAGTCCTCCACCGGCTCCAGGAACATTGTCACGAGTTGACGAAAGCGCCCAGCGCTCGGCGTACCCTAGGCCTCCAAGTCTACCCTCGGCCTCCAAGTCCACCCTCGCTCAGCATACCCTCGGCCTTCGGGCACAGCCTCGGTCATCGGCCAAAAGCCTCGCGACCTTGTCCATCACGCCAAGACAGTTCCGCATCATGCCACACCCTTCCGACCCAATCACAACGCTCTGCGCACGGACCATTGTAGATAGCTTGCCCTAAACACGGGCTGTATATAAAGACCACCCCCTGCTCCCCTAGAGACTCAGTTTCGACCTCTTGTCTCTAGGTGAGCAGGGTACCCCCTGTACTAGTTTCTTCTACACTAATGTATACTTGTCTCTAGCCCTAAGGTTGAGTCCCTGACTCCCTTTCAGTTTCAGATAAGAATCAGTAAGTCGAACGTCCCGGGTTTGCAGTAGATGGTTAGGCTGTGACTAGACCTTAGGTCGTCACATTAGGTCGAAACTCCTCCCACCCCCGACGTTTGACGGTTCTTCTTTTTTCTTAGCCACTCCCTTGCCGATCCTCAGGCATAAGAGGTGCTGTCATCAGACAGTAAAAGTCTTGTTCACTAGTGACAAGCAAAGTGTGCCGCCTCCCAGGTGTAAGGGACTCTGCTAGTTAAACTAGCCGTGTGTTTCCAAGAGGTCTCAGTGACTGTAGACGGAAACAAATGTGCTAGGGCAGAAGGGACATAGGTGCAATACCTCATCCACCAACATTTGGCTCTGAGTGTGGAAACTCAGCAGCGACTACCCCGATTCCCCACCTGACCTGACTGAGAGAAAGCAGGCAGACGCCGACACTACCTCCCTTTTTCTCGCAGCCAGGATCTGTTGTGCCAGTGCGCTGACTGGACGTTTGTAGTGCCTAAAGCTGCTTCTTCCCGCATCATCTGCGCTAAGAACGAGGCTACCGGGCTACTAGAGCGGATCGAGCTCTCAGACCCCCATCGATTTGACCACATTGGGAAAAGACGACTGGCTCGTAGTATAGAATCAACGTGGCTAGCTCAGCGGAACAGTTAGTTTGTTACGGCTGCATACACACCTTCGACTCTTCAGACCTCTGCGACGTTCACTACCGCGAAGAGAAAGGCGAGACCCAGATCTACGATTGTGAAAGACAACCGTGCCCCAATCGCTACCCACGGTCACGAACCGACGACGGCGAAAGGTTCAAAGTGATCCGACGCACCAACCAACATCCGTTAGGGCCTCGTAGCACTCACGCCAGTCGGTCCGCTTCTCGAGTACCTTCACGGATCCCAATTCCCGATCCTCCTACACCTCCGCGCAATCCGAGCCCCAAACACCCACGACCAACCCGTGGTCGTCAACCTACACGAAACCCCGGCCGACCTCCTGCGGGTGCACCACCACCACCATCTCCCTCCCCTCCTCCTCCTGGCATGGCTACCCCCGATAAGGAAATTGCCAAGCTATTAGTCCCGCAACGATATGATGGCTCGACAACACAAGGGGCCAAACTCTTCATCGCCCAGTGTAAAGAATACTTTGAGTACTATGGATCGATGATTGGGACCCTCCGTATCCAGATTCTCGTGGCTCTCAATCTCCTGGACAAGGACGCCAAGGAGTGGGCAACTCAATATGTCGTCCTCTACGCGGAGGGCTCCAGTGCCCCGTTTGCCGATCTCGAGGCCCTTTACCAGGCTCTCCTGACTCGGTTCGGCCACGTCGACGATGCCGCCGCCGCGCAAGTAGAGATTGAGGAACTTGTCAAAAGGGACAAACGAGAAAAGCGCACCGTGGCCGAGTTTTCAGCGGCCTTTGCAGGCCCAGCTAAGTGATCTGGATACGGGACAGTCGAGCTTCACAACAAGTATCGGGACGGGCTCCCCACTCGGGTATTCCGCAAAATCCAACTTGAAAAATTCGAGAATTGGAAAGAGTTGGACAGGCGGGCGCTCGAGGTCGAACAACTGTTGGACCTTGACAAGGCACGAAGGCCTGAAAACCCCTTCTTCCAGCGCAGACAAGCCGGTAGCTCCAACAGAGCGGCGGCGGCCACTATCAGCGCCACCACTGGCAATGGGAAATTCCCCGGTAACTGCTACGGCTGTGGACAGAAAGGGTATCGGCGCACGGAATGCCCCAACTGCAAGGATAAACCCCGACAACCCCGAGTACGGGCTACGGTCGCCGCAATGGCCACGACAACCGCCCCGGCGGAAGTCAAAGGGAAGGGCCTTGACGTCTCAGCACTGCTGGATGAAATGACAGCCTTGAAAACGGAGTTGAGGGAACTCCGATCCCTTAAGGAGTCAGAGGGTTTTTAATTCGGTCCGCGTTGGACCGAAGACTACGAATCGTTTTTCTGTACTGTCATCTGCAAATATATACGAGCTAGATCACGAATCACAACATTTTCACATACCCATTTTGCTGCGTGGCAGAAACAGACAGAAGGAGATTACAGCAATGGTGGACAGCGGAGCCACCACTAAGTTCATGAATTGACGTTTTGTACGAGAGAACAAAGTACGCACCCAGAAGTTGAAGCATCCCATACCTTTGTACAACATCGACGGATCACTCAACAAGGCAGGGAGCATTTCAGAAGTAGCAGTTCTGCACATGAAGATCGGAGACCACGAGGAGAAAGTGGTGTTTACTGTCACGGACATCGGTCCGGAAGACATGATCTTAGGCTTGGACTGGCTGCGCGAACACAACCTCGAAATCGACTGGGAGCAAGGGTCCTTTAAACTCTCACGTTGTCCGGATACGTGTCGGACAGAACCTACAGAACCTCAGTTGACTGCCAGTGCCACCTCGGGAAGAGGCGACGGGCTAAGAGGACCTCTAAGGTTGAGAAGGGCCAAGTACGGGCTAAGGTGCTACCTGAGGGGGACTCAGAGCCCGAAGTCGACATTGATTGGAACGAGGAGGACCTCCTGGAAGCTTGGGAGCGTGGAGTGACTCTGCCGAACTCTCCGAAACTTTACATTGCCGCCGGACACATGTACTCGCAAGCCCTGGCAGAAGAGGCATTCCTTAAAGAGAAGTCAAAAGTGTGGATCAGATGGTGCCAGAGAAATATCACGACTTCCTCGACATCTTCTCCAAAGAAGCCTCAGAACGGTTACCCGAGCATAAGTCCTATGATCATGCGATTGAACTGGTCCCCGACGCCAAGATGTTCCACTCTAAGGTTTACCCCTTAGCTCCAAATGAACAAGTGGCACTAGATGAGTTCCTCAAGGAGCAGCTAGCGAAAGGCTATATACGGAAATCCAAATCACCGATATCCTCCCCTTTCTTCTTCATCAAGAAGAAAACCAGTGATCTACGCCCGGTGCAGGATTACCGTCAACTCAATGCGATCACTGTAAAAAATCGCTACCCTCTACCACTCATCTCGGAACTCACAGACCGTCTGCGAAATGCCACCATCTTCACCAAGTTTGACATCCGTTGGGGTTATAACAACATCCGGATCAAAGCGGGAGACGAATGGAAAGCCGTGTTTGTGACCAATCGAGGCCTATACGAACCTCGGGTCATGTTTTTCGGGCTCACCAACTCCCCGGCCACATTCCAGAATGTAATGAACGATATCTTCAGAGATCTCATTACCGAAGGAAAGATTACGGTCTACCTCGACGACATCCTCATCTTCTCCACCGATCAGCAGGAGCACGACCGAGTTACACGAGAAGTGCTCCAACAATTGAAGGAAAACGATCTCTTCCTTAAACCAGAGAAGTGTGAATGGAATGTGCCAGAAACCGAATACCTCGGGATGATTGTCGGTGGGGGAAAGGTTCGCATGGACCCAGTCAAGGTCAGTGGTGTTGCAAACTGGCCCACTCCCACCAATGTCAAGGGGGTCCAGCAATTCAGGGGATTTGCCAATTTCTATCGTCGCTTCATCCAGGATTTTGCCAAAATCACTCGACCCTTGGACAACCTGACCAAGAAGGACACACCCTGGCACTGGGGTGAAGAGGAGCAAAAAGCCTTTGACGAGCTCAAAAATGTTTCACGTCAACACTCATCCTGGCTATCTACGACCCCAGCCGAGAAACACAAATTGAAGTAGACGCCTCAGGGTTTGCAATGGGCGGTGTCCTCAGTCAGAAACAAGACGATGGAAAGTGGCATCTAGTGGCTTTCCGCTCCCATGGAATGGACCAGGCACAGCGAAACTACGAGATCTACGACAAGGAGATGTTGGCTATCATCGAGGCACTCGAGGACTGGCGCCACTACCTCGAAGGACTACCCTCGCAGTTCGAGATTCTCTCCGACCACAAGAACCTCGATACTGGTGAACAGCACAACATCTCACGTGTCGACAAGCCCGATGGGCCTTGTACCTGTCACAGTTCGACTTTGTCATCACACATAAAGCGGGCAAATCCAATGGACAGGCAGACGCACTTTCCCGGCAGGTCGACCTTCAAATCAATGACGAAGATGAAACCTTGACCAGGTGGTCTTAAAGCCTTCGCAGTTTAAAGTCGCAGCGAATCAACGAGGCCACGCTGCGGTCATACTGGACACAGCCATCCTCCGTCGCATACACACCTGCTCCGACAAGGACCAAATAGTTGCCGAGGCTCTCGAGAAGATTCAGGATCTTGGACCTCCGCGCCTTCAACGAGATTTCACCGAGTGGAATGCTGAACAGGGTCTCCTGTTGTTTAGGGGGTGCATCTATGTACCAAAGGACGTGACGCTTCGTCGCGACATCGTCCAAATGCACCATGATGCCCCGGCGGCCGGTCACCCCGGTCGGGCAAAGACACTCGAGCTGGTATCCAGGAACTACTGGTGGCCAGGGATGACCAAGTTTATCAACGACTATGTCGACACCTGCGATGTATGCAACCGAACCAAGACGTTCCCGGCAAAACCCCAAGGACCTCTCAAGCCAAACGAGATTCCGGAAGGCCTTGGCAAGTCATGACCACTGATATGATCGTAGGGCTGCCTAAATCGCAAGGGTTCGACTCAATCCTTGTTGTTGTGGACCGGTTCACAAAGCAAGCGCATGTCATCCCCTGCCATGAGACACTCACTGCCGAAGGTGCTGCGGAATTATACATTCGTGACATATTCCGACACCATGGTGTTCCAGCCAAAGTAATCTCCGACCGAGGCCCCCAGTTCGCATCGAAGTACCTTCAAGCCATATATAGGGGCCTGGGGATCAAACCAGCCTTGTCCACGGTGTTTCATCCACAGACAGATGCACAGATGGAACGACTCAATCAGGAAGTCGAACAGTACCTGCGTGCCTTCGTCAACCACCGACAGGATGACTGGGCCAAACACCTGCCCATAGCAGAGTTCGCATTAAACAACCGAGTACACTCTGCTACGGGTCACTCACCGTTCTTCATGCTAATGGGATATCACCCATCGGCAATGGCATGCTCCGGCCCCATGTCCACAGTCCCCGCAGCCGAGAAACGCCTCTCCCTGCTCGAAGAAGTCCGTCGTGACTACCAAGCCTCCCTCGAGTTAGCAGCTGAACGGATGAAGCGATACTATGACCGGCAGGTACAAGAGGCACCAATATTCCAACCAGGCGACAAAGTGTGGCTGGATGCTCGAAACCTCAAAATTCGGCAACCAAGTCGGAAGCTTAGCCCTAAGTGACTCGGACCCTACAAGGTCATTGGCCGCACTGGTGACCTGGATTACAAGCTGAAACTGCCCCCATCCGTACCCGTCCACCCAGTTTTTCACGTATCATTGCTCAGCCCGTACAAGAATAGCCCTATCCCAGGGCGAATGCCCACAGAACCTCCACCAATCGAAGTCGAAGGAGAGGAGGAATACGAGGTTGAGCAGATCAAGGACTCACGCATTTTCAGATGGCAACTCCAATACTTGGTCAAGTGGAAAGGCTATGACGACTCGCACACATCCTGGGAACCGGCACGCAACGTGGCCAATGCTCGTCGCCTAGTGGAGGCATTCCATCACCAGCACCCATGCGCCCCACACCGTGTGTCGGCAACGGTTTTTGAAGCCCTGCAGTTCAAACCAGTCCCAGAACCCCTGACATCAGTTCACCATCGGTCGGGTTGGGAACTTGGGCTGGGCGCCACGCATGAGGTCATGCGCCCTTAGGAGGGGGGTACTGTCACGAGTTGACGAAAGCGCCCAGCGCTCGGCGTACCCTAGGCCTCCAAGTCTACCCTCAGCCTCCAAGTCCACCCTCGCTCGGCGTACCCTCGGCCTCCAAGTCCACCCTCGGCCTTCAGGCACAGCCTCGGTCATCGGCCAAAAGCCTCGCGACCTTGTCCATCATGCCAAGGCAGTTCCGCATTATTCCACACCCTTCCGACCCAATCACGACGCTCTGCGCACGGACCATTGTAGATAGCTTGCCCTAAACACGGGCTGTATATAAAGACCACCCCCTGCTCCCCTAGAGACTCAGTTTCGACCTCTTGTCTCTAGGTGAGCAGGGTACCCCCTGTACTAGTTTCTTCTACACTAATGTATACTTGTCTCTAGCCCTAAGGTTGAGTCCCTGACTCCCTTTCAGTTTCAGATAAGAATCAGTAAGTCGAACGTCCCGGGTTTGCAGTAGATGGTTAGGCTGTGACTAGACCTTAGGTCGTCACAAACATGATCTGTTCTTGCGACCAGAGAAATGTGAATTCGAGCAGACCAGCATGGAGTACCTTGGTCTAGTCATTAGTGAAGGAATGGTGCGCATGGATGAAGTAAAAGTCAAGGCTATTGCCGAGTGGCCAGCACCCAAGAATCTCCGCGAGTTGCGAGGATTCCTTGGGTTCGCCAATTTCTACCGCTGATTTATCAAAGACTTCGCCCGAACCGCACGTCCTTTGAACAACATGACCAAGAAAGACACCCCTTGGCACTGGAGTCCAGAGCAGAGAGAAGCCTTCGAAATGTTGAAGGACACATTCATCTCGAAACCCATACTAGTCACATGGGAACCAGATCGTCCAACACATGTAGAAGTAGACGCATCAGGATATGCAACAGGAGGAGTCATTCTGCAGAAGCTACCAGACGGTCTATGGCACCCGATTGCATATCGGTCCCAGACAATGGCAGATGCAGAGAGAAATTACGATATCTACGACTGAGAGATGTTAGCCATTATCTGTGCACTCGAGGACTGGAGACATTACCTAGAAGGTCTTCCAGAACCCTTTGAAATCATCACCGATCATCAGAATCTGGAGTATTGGTGTACTTCCCAGAATCTGACTCGGAGACAGGCACAATGGTCCATCTGGTTGTCTAGATTTAATTTCTCCCTGACACATAAACCTGGAAAGACGAACACTCGGGCAGATCCCCTATCACGTATTCCTTCTCTCCAAGTAACGGATGAGGAGGATAATCAGGGTCAGATCGTGCTAAAACCCGAGTGGTTCGCAAAGATCTCTGCGGACCAAACAGAAGTGGTCACCCCACTAGAGGATCGTCTTCGTCAAGCAAGTATGCGCGAAGCCGAAGTACTTCAAGGGCTGAAAGCCTTGAAAGAACACAGGCCGCGTAAGCTGACGAATGGACTCCTTGAATCGGAAGAAGAGGCAGGTATTGTTTACCACAAAGGGAAAATCTATGTCCCTGCCGACGAAGGGCATCAGGAAAAATTGATTTACCTTGACAAGGCTATAATGGCCTTCTTAGCTGAGCAACTCCATAACAAGGCAATTCAAGCCTTTTTGAACCAATCTCCTTGGCAACGTAAGTCCCTTTCATCAAAGCCTTGCCAATAAACTGCTTTGCTTGCACAAAAAGCAAAATGGTAGATCCTGCAGCTCTCAAGTATCCAGTTTGGTAGCTTTTGCTTGCTTGATTGTCTAGCTTTCAATGTATGTTCTTGAGCATGGCTGAAGTTAGTACAATATATCCTCCAGCACTGCTTGTACATTGCCAATAATACCATTCTGAACATCACAGCTGCCTTGTATTTGGTTTCTCAAGTAGTAGATGGTTTGTAATTCACTCAGTTTCAGTCACACAATTTGTTATAGCCAGATATCCATCCATAATGTGTGCACTAGTAATACAGAACATCGAATACAAGCCATACATCACATATCCAACGCAAGCGCAAGCTATGAACATGAGAGACAACTCACTTCACGGTCAGGTATTCATGATGTTGTAGCTGTTCTGTGAGACCTGACAATCACATTTCAGCTGACAATGTACACCTGCTAGGTACCTGGGCACTCACCTTGGAGTTTGTGCGCCATTGCTCTGCCTCAAGAGTACAGCTCCGTCTCTTCCTCGATGTCCGTTGTGTTGAGAGAAGATGCAGCCGGGGCCTGCACAGCAGAAGCGCGTATGGAGGAGGCGGGTGCGGAGGAGGCGGGCGCAGAGGAGGCGGGCGCAGGAGAGGCGGGCGCAGACGACACCAATGGCAGCAGAGCGGAGGTAGTGGGCAATGTGCCACCTGTCATTGTTCATCAGCTACATTCTGTTGAGCAGTTTGAATGTACCACTCACCGACCGGACACTCAGACACATCTGCAAGGAATTATGAGCACATTGTTGTTCAGAAATATAAATCCAACTCACCTTGGCTACCCGATGGCCCAGCACGATCAGGCAACATCGTCACTTCAATGTCCTTCCAGGACATGAAGTCGCCGTCCTCGTTTCCATCCTCCTCGGACTTCGAGTCTTTCACCGCCTGCTGGGCAGCAACAGTTTTGCTTCCTCACAGTCAGTACACCCATGAATAGTGGCCATGATACCACTTACCGGACACTGTCGCCGAGGAACATCTTGAGTGCCGCATGGACCTCTGGTGCCCTGGCCTTCATGACCTTCAGGAGGTCCATGAGATTGACCCATCTAGTACATAACATTAGCATATGTAGGACGTACGTACGTTCTTCAGGGAATAGATACTTACTTCGGGGCATACACCTTGTTTGTGAACTGGTGGATGCCTGTTGCAATGTCCGCCAGCACACTCTCAATCTAGTGAGGAGGCATCAGCACAAGACCCTGATCAAACAACAGAAACTCACCGCATTGCACACGAACACAATAAGGTTGTCTGGCATGCTCAGGAACCTTTCCTCCACATTCTTCGCGCTCTTCATGAGGGCTTCGCGTGGGTTGCTGAACCAGTACCTTGCAATCAAGGTGTAGATTGCCGCATGCTGGAACGGCCGCTTGCGGTTGAGAGTGCTCGCCTGTGTATCATTGAGTAGATCTACAAGACCATGGGTAACTGTTCATTCTTACCTTGATATCCACGTCGTCATCTGACCACTGTAGCTCGATGTTGTCGAACACGAAGTTCGGGATCGAGTTGTTCCCTTGAGGGTTATACTTCAAGAGGAACAGCGCGGCTGAGACGCGATGCACAGCAGGGAGGTTCTTGAGGCCGTATGTGTCTTCAACAACACTCTTGGCGTCCTTCTTCACCTGATTGTGCAGCTGCGGTGCGCCGGTCCAGATCTAATCACAACAGTGAGTACAGCAAGCCAGTCGCCGCGATTACTCACCAGGCTGAAGACATTGTTGCGTAGGTCCTCGTTGTTGTCTCGGTTGAGGATCTTGAAGCCCAGGTCGAAGTGCTGGTAAGGCTTCCCCTCGTCGTCGCTCAACTTCCAAACATCACTGATCGCCTGCTTTGCAACCGTGTGCTTGTTAGGTAACTTCGCGTCCCCGGTCTTCTTCTCCTCTGTCCACGCCTTCTCGAGGCAAATGTACAGGTGGAGGAACATGTTCGCCCGGGTGACGATCAAGCGCACTTTCTTAGGCAACTCTCGAAGCATGGCTCTGCCGCGCGAGTCACCCTTGGTGCCAGTGCCATCATCGTCCCTCGAGCGACTCTTCTTCCCTTTGCCTCGGCCCTTGGATGCTGAGTGTTGAACTTCTACTATTTCATACATTATATAATCAGGTTCTCCTGATAAGGCCTTATCTTATGTTCTGCTACACTACTATATGTAGATTACATTCTTTTAGATAGTTGATTATACCGAGTTCCATTCGGCATTCCACTCGGTATCCATTCGGTACTCCATTCGGTATCGGAACTCCGCTCCCTTGTCATATGATATTGATGGTTATCTATAGTTCTGTTTACCGTCTTACTAACACTTACTCATGAAGCTTACAATGATGACTCACGACTCAGGCCCCATCTGATAGGCATACTGTACAATCAGATAATGCCTTCCTCTCATGTATATATACTGGGCTCAAATGCCCTCTAATGCAATCGTTCCTTCATCTGCTTTCCTGTGTGCCTAACAGGTCTCCCTCAGCAGTTCCCTCACAGGTTCGTTTTGCTGCCTTTACAGCCACTACAATTTCACTCCTTTCAACAGGTTATGAGCCCTGCACTGATGTGACTGAACGAGCACGAAACCCTCCACACTAGACACGTGTGTGGGAGACCGAGGGATGTCACGAGGGCTCCGATGGGACCGAGGGCTGTGCTCAGGAAAGAACGAACAGTGGGGGTGTTAGGGGTGGTCTAAGATGGAAGGAGGAGTACGGGCTAGTTTCCGCAGTGAAGGAGTACACTCGCGACAAGCAACGATAGAGTGCGACGAACAATGACTTAGCAATGACTTGCGATGACTTGCGATGACTTGCGAGCCGGTGCTTCAAACCGAACAGCGCGCGATGACCTATGTACAGGTGAGCGAGTCGAGCGAGTCTCGACGACGAACAGACGTGCAGACGTGCAGGAAAATGAGAGGGTAACGGTCTCTGGTGTATTGGGGGAAAAGTCTAAGGTAATATACAGGTGGACATGCCCGACCAGAACAAACCGGCCAGCATGTATGAGTCACGACATGATGAGAAATATCGTCCGAGAGAACACACAACCAATCACAAAAATCAGAAACATCGCATGACAGTCCGGGAAGGCCGCGACATGGCCGAGTACCATGTGCAACAAGTGTGATACGCACAGCTGTACTCTGATGGAACCTTCGAGAGTGCCCGACAGATGCCTGACGGTGAAGAGATATGAACCTGCGCCAGAGAGACGAACTCCCCAGACACAAGCAACATGTCCCTCAACGAGACAACCATAAATGCTCACCGCATCCGCTTCGCGAGACTTATCGACATCTTGCTGGCTGACGCCGCGATCGAACCGCAGTACCAACTGACGAGCAGGCTACTCTTACGCAGTGTAGCGGGACGCTAGCTTACCTGGTTTGTTAGCTGTGAGGCTTGATGCACACAAAGTTGCTGTTGAGCGACTTGGATTGTACTACGCTACAGGGGTCCTTATATACATGTAGGAGACCGTCTGACTAAGCTACTGTATAGTACCAATCCCGATGCATGTGATTCTATCTACAATGCATGTGTTACTCCTGTTACCCGGAGTACCGGTGTGTGAACTCGGCTGCCTAGTTAGGCGCTCTCTATTGTTCAACACTCCCCCTTGCTAAGTGCAGCGGTAGATGCGCGCAAGCATTAAATGGCGCATAGTGCAGCCGACTATGCTGGACTTCTAATCGTAGAATCTTAGTCCGAGCATTCCTCTGAATTTGAGGAATTTGATACGACCCAAGTTCTTAGTGAACAAGTCTGCCGGATTGTCATCAGTGCTTACGTAGAAGACTTCGACTTTCTTGTCTTCTACTAGCTCCCTCACGTAGTGGTAACGAATGTCAATGTGTTTAGACCGACGTTCCGTGATGGGATTGGAGCTAATGAATATTGCTCCCTGATTGTCCGAGCAGATGGGCAGCGGGCCGAGCTTGTAGCCGATCTCCTCTAGGAGCATCTTTATCCAAGCTACTTGTCGCGAGCAATCGCTCAGCGACATATACTCAGCTTCAGTGGACGACAGAGCAACTGTCTTCTGTCTTCTAGACAGCCAACTGAACGCGCCGTTCGCGAACTTTAAGAAGTGCCCAGACCGTGACTTTCTGGCTTCTGGGCTGTCTGCCCAGTCAGAGTCAGTGCACGCCAATAATCCATTGCCGCTTTGTCCTTCATAGACTAGCGCATAGGATTTTGTACCAATTAAATAGCGGCAGATATACAGCGCTCTGTTTAAATGGTCCTGTGACGGATTTGCTGCAAATTGCGCAAGTAATGTCACGGCGTAGCAAATGTCAGGTCGAGTTCCAAGAATTAGGTATAGCAAGGAACCGATGACGGTCTGGTACTTGCTTCGAAGCGCTGGGTCAGCTGTGCCAGTATCGGCAACAGGCTTGTATCCAGCAGGGAGTGGAGTTGGCGCAGATTTCGCGTTCTGCATGCCACAGCGCTGCAGCACTTTCTCAAGGTAGGCGCATTGATCCAAATGGATTTCGCGGCCTTTCCGAGTTATGCGCATGCGCAGAAATTCCTTGACGTCGCCTAAGTCACGACACTCCCACTTCTTCATGAAGCGGTCCTTTAATGAAAGGACTAGGGTCTTATCCTTGCCACAAAATATGGCATCGTCTACATAGACAATGATCAGCACGAAGCGACCATCTTTTGTCCTGTAGACGAATATTCCGGCGTCGGATACGAGGCGTTTACAGCCAAGTTCCTTTAGGGACTCATTGAGGGTGCGCCACCACGCAAGCCCTGCCTGCTTAAGTCCATAGAGAGCGCGAAGTAGCCGGAGTACTTTGTGCTCTTGGCCTGGTACTGCAAAACCTTCAGGCTGCTCCATATAGATTTCCTCGTCGAGCTTGCCATAGAGATAGGCGTTACGGACGTCGAGTCCGGAGACATGCATATCCTCAAGCGCAGCTAAGGCGAGGATTAGACGTACAGTCTCAAAGCGTACGACTGGAGAGAAGACTTGATCATAGTCAAGACCTTCAATCTGGGAGTAACCCTTGGCGACCAATCTGGCCTTTTTACGACCGTCAGTTTTGACGTCGAATACCCAGCGGTTTTTAGTGACCTTTCGTCCCTTAGGACGGTCAACCAGTTCATAGACATTGCGTTTGCGAAGTGCCTCAAGTTCTTCGCGACACGCTGCCATCCACTCCTCAAGCTCCTTTTTAGGTAGCTTTAGTATATCGCAGAATGACCATTCTCTCGGGCTGGTCCCGTCTGGTAGATCGTTGTCGAGGGTGGGTAGCGCTTTTGCAGGTAGCGCTTTTGCAAGCAGCAACTCGACTAACTTAACTCCCCCTTCCCGGCATATTTCTGCCAGTAGTAACTCAGCGCTTTGCGCTTCATCCTCATCGGATGGGGCGGACTCGACAGGTTCGTCGCGTGGAGGAGGATTTGGCGCAGAACTAGGTCCGGGAACCTGTTGTCTTTGCTGCCTTTGTGGTCCGGTTTTGGTACGGGAGCTACCCGCATCCTCACCGACCATCTTTTTCCATCTCCCCTGATTTTCGATGTCCTTTACTATGTCTTGGGGCTTCCGCTGCTCTCCATAGACATTACCTCTACGAGTTACTGGTCTCCGCTCCCTTGCTGAACGTCGCGGCTCCACTGGGGGTGCAGGGTGTTCTACTGGTGCATGGGGCGGCGGTACTGGGTCTATGGGCGCATCCTGCAGCTCCTGCTCATCGTCATGAGCATGACCGTTTCCCCTTTTAGGAAGGTGATGTTTTGGATGATCATCGTCGTCATCCTCATCTACCTGAGGTGCGGTATTTGGTTGATTTTCTGGGATCATTTCTTCTCGAGGTGGCCAAACTCGAGTTGTACCCCGACGATTTGTCAAAGGGCACTTAGGAAACATAGTTTCGTCAAACATCGCGGTGGATGATCTGAACAAAACATTATCTGGTGCTCTCATGAAGAGCCATCCGCCAGTGCGCTCTGTAGAGCCATCTCCCCCAAGGTAAATCATCAGCTCCGATTTGGGCGATAGACCATTTTTTCTAACGTCCTTGGGTATGAAGACGTACGCACCGCAGCCGAAAACGCGCAGGTGCGCCACAGATGGCGGCTCGCCGTTTATCAATTCGTAGGGGGTAAGCCAATTAAGGCGACGAATTGGCGTCCTGTTGTAAACATGGACTGCATGATCCACGGCGAATTCCCACCAGGATGGAGGTAGACAAGCATCATGGCGCATTGCCTCTGCTTTGTCCATGAGCGTCCTATTGAAACGCTCAGCTCTGCCATTCTCCTGAGGAGTATGCGGCGAGCTCTGAAGGATCTCTATGCCATTATCCTTTAGAAGGTCTTTGAATGCAGCGGAGACGTATTCTCCCCCTGCATCAGACAACCACTTCTGCACTGTCTTTCCATATTTAGTTTTTACCATGGCTAGGAATTGCCTTGTGGCTGTAATCGCTGCAGATTTCTTGCGCAGATTTACAGTCCACGCGTGCGATGAAGCGTCATCATAGTACAGTATGTAATACTTGTACTTATGATAGGAATCTACTGGGAAGGATTTTAAGTCCGAATGAATAAGTTCAAACGGTACCTTCGCCCGGTAGTTGGACGGCGGGAAAGACTTAGAGTGCATTTTCCCTTTTGCACATCCTTGGCATATTGGTGAGTCCTTAGGAATCTCCACCTTTCTGGGGAATCCAGATGTATGCTCCTTCGCCTTTGCAAGCACGTCCTTAGAAGGGTGCGCGAAACGGCGATGCATAGTCGAATAATCGACTTCATTTACGTTCACATAAATATTCTGAACGTTTTCACCCGATTCAGCCACGAGGGTGAAGGTGGTAGTGTCTGGGTGCTGCGGTGTAAACCTGAATAGAGGTTTCCGCGCTCCTGGTTCATACAGACTGATATGCTGCGCTGTTGCGCGCAAGTCCAGTCCATCTTGGAGGAACATCCCTAATGACAAGAGACGAGCCGAGCAATTTTCCATATAATAGACAGGATATAGGCGCGTCTGCAGCCATTGTTCGTCTATTTGGTAGTTTAGGAACACAGTTCCTTTAGCAATAATGCTTCCTACCGCTCCTTGTTGTGCCGTTTGAGTACGGATAGGAGTCTGGAGATACTCGAAGTCTGAGAAGTCTCTTATGTCATTTGTAATGTGCAATGATGCACCTGAGTCCAGTAGCCACTCATTCGCTGAAAAGCGACTTTTTCCTTTTCCCTTACAACGTGAGCACGCAGCGTAATCGCGCGAATGAATACATTGTATAATTTTTAAGCCGCTACGAGATACATTAACTAATGTCCGAGCGCCGTTGTGCAAGTCAGAAGCGGCTGTTAAAGCGCTGTTAGTAACTTGCTCAGGGTTAGGAATATGAGTGACGTACTCATTGCCCCAGTCGTCGTAGCCATCGTATGGCTCCATGCAGCGGAGCTCACCCGTTAGCGGGTTCCGAAAGCTTTCGTCGACGATAGGGGGCGCAAGGCCCGCGGCCTGCGCTATCATGCCGTTTAGCTCGGCGTCGTGCGCGTCGATGTCTTCTTCGTCTGTTGCCCAGACGATGGACCTTTCTTCGGCATCGCGGAAGTCGTCGTCCTCGCTGATGTATTCATCGCGCATGACCTCGTCGATGCGATCGGCCATGTCGTCGTCACTGAGCTTGCTGCGCTTTGAGGCGCGCGACTCGGTGTCCGAGGGGACTTCTTCGATGTGAGCAGAGCTCACGACTTCTTTCAGCGCGCGGATTGTTTCCGGTGTGCCGGCGACGTCCAGGTCCTTGGCGAGCTGGAGGGCTTCTCCGAGCCAGTCACCACGTGCGCGCTTCTTGCCCTTGTTAGGGGCTGGTGCTGCGACCTTTCGAGTTCTGCTGCCCGAAGGCGCTAACTCGACGACGGTGCTGGTCGTCGGGGCGGGGATTGACACGGTGTCGGCGATGTGCATTTCTGCGTGCTCGTCGTGCGAATGCGGCTTACCACGGTTTTTACCGCCGCGCTTTCCCCTAGGAGTAAAGCCCTTGGCTTTCTCCTTGCCCTTGTCCTTCCACTCCTTCTTACCCGCGCTGCTGCTGCCCTCAGGGCGCTGCTGCTGCGAGAAGGATGGATTGCCCTTCTTCTGCTTGATAGCAGAGATTTTCTGGGCGGACTGCTGCCCCTTGTTCTTCGACTGTTCCCAGGAGGCGGTTAAAGCGTCCTGGGCGCTGCTCGGCGTGAGATCTTTGATCTCGATCTTATTGAGGGCCAGCTGGATAGCTGTCTCATACCGAGGTGGAGCGGCCCCCAATATAATCAGGGTTCTCATCTGCGGCGGCAGAGAGAGACCTGCTCCATCAAGCTCGTCGAGATTGCTCTGGATCTTTGAGATCGCAGGGCCGGGGTGCTCGTTGGCCGGAATACGGACGTTTATAGCTGCTTTAAAGAAGGCAAAGGCCCCCATAGCGCTGGTCCCTCCGTAGAGCCCTTTCAGGGTATTCCAGATCGTCTTTGCAGTCGTCTTGGTTCTGACGAGCTGCGCGACTTCGACGCTTAGGCGCAATCGAATGCTGCCCATAGCTTTGGATTGCATTTGCATCCATTCGAGGACCTCTGCGCGGTTTCCTCCGTCCGTAGCCAAAACAGGCTCATCGAAGCCGTCGGGGATCTCGATGAGAATCCAGACGCCTTGCGACTGCAGGTACGCCTTCATCAAATCGGCCCATCGACGGTAGTTCGATCCGTCAAGAACGGGGACGAGGTTTTGCAGAGAGTTCGACATTTTTGTTGTTTTAGGTGGTGGTAGAGCGGTTGTTGATAAGGTTCTGTGAACGCATTATCAGCGCTCTGACTTATGCTGCCGGAACGGCGCTGACACCACACTGGACTCATTGTTTGGGATGGCGACAGCGAGGCTGTGCCCGACCTGCAGCCATGTAGGCGCAAAGTCTCCCTCTGACGTCAAAGCCCCTAAGGGCGACGTCCAGGTAAGCTATCCTGACCCGCAGCGGACGCAGCCATATAGGCGCAGTACCGCGCAGTGTTCAGGGCTCATAACCTGACGAGCAGGCTACTCTTACGCAGTGTAGCGGGACGCTAGCTTACCTGGTTTGTTAGCTGTGAGGCTTGATGCACACAAAGTTGCTGTTGAGCGACTTGGGATTGTACTACGCTACAGGGGTCCTTATATACATGTAGGAGACCGTCTGACTAAGCTACTGTATAGTACCAATCCCGATGCATGTGATTCTATCTACAATGCATGTGTTACTCCTGTTACCCGGAGTACCGGTGTGTGAACTCGGCTGCCTAGTTAGGCGCTCTCTATTGTTCAACACCAACCCTCCAGGTCGCGAGAGTGGCTAGCCTGGGTGCATGGCACCCGCTGGCACCTGGTACGTAGCTAGTGTGTCCCGATAGAGCTGTTGCTGACTGTGATGGTAGCGCGCTGTACTGGAGTCGTACTGCCATGTCACCGCTGCCGAACCCGGTAGCCTTCCATCGCCGTTCGCGTACCACGAGATCAAGGAGATGCTGGACTACTTCAACAAGGTCTTCAAGGTTCGCGACTCGCCCGAGATCGAGAGGGTCGGAGTACCATTCCCGACGCTCACTTGGTCGGAAGCGGCGGTCCTGTATAAGCAGACCCAGCCAAACACTTGCCTTGCCGTAGGACTGCCCATGTACACGACAGTGCCCACGTACCTCGACGACTACCGTTCCTTGCCGATGATTGTGAGCGAGATGTCCCGGTTGGTCGACCGCTTACTTGAGGCGAGTCGCGACAAGCCATCCGAGCCAACTGGCGGTCCCGACGATACGATGCCCGCGCTGGTGCCGGAACCCGCGACGAACCCTGCGGGCCCCAGCCTAATTGATACGCTTCGCGCGCTGAACACTCCGACGGGTCTGCGACATGGTAGAGGTGGACTTGCTCGAGGGGGAGGCTTGCCGAGGAACGCCGGGCAGCATGGGTGCGGCCCGCATCCCTTCGTACCCTGTCACGGTCGGAAGTAGTTACGACTCATGGTGTACTGCACTAGCTAGCTCGACAATGCGACCTGGCTTCTACAATTTGACTTTCCGAGTGTGCAGCTTGAATTCCTGCGTGCGACGAGGCCGCGATAGGCCACGACGGCGCGTTCCCGTGTCGCGACGATAGAAGTGGTACGTTCCGACCTGCTAAACAGCGCAGTAAGCGATCCATGGCCCAGCACGGGCCCGACGATCCCATTCAAAGTTCGGCCTACAGCGCGAAAAGAGCCGGCCCGACTGTATCGGGGCAGAGCCACAGCTCAGGTGTATCACCTCATACTTGCTGAGATCCTGACCATCCTCGGTCAGCAACCAGTCCGGCGCCGCAGGGGTCTCAGACTTCTGAAACAGCCCAGTCCATTACCATGCCTTAACAATTTGGTGCCGCGACGACCGTGCCGGTCCGATCAGTCTTCGATTTGGTTCCGTGATCACCAAGCCCGGCGCTAGAAGGTTCCGATAGCCGGGTACGGACTGCGATTGGTCGGACAAAAGAGCGCGCATACCGGCAAGTACCGCGGTCGGCGCTAGGAGCATCCCCGACGCTATTGTTCCGCATCCGGTAAGTGGACCCGCAACATCGCCCCGCGACATATAAGCCGAGGGCCTGTCGCGCTTGACGCCCCAACTTCGCACCTGCGATCGCCCTCTCTGCCGCCACTTCACTGTTGCCCCACTTCGCTTCACATCTACCTCTCGTCGCAATGTCTGCTCGCTCCGTCTCCACCGCCGCTTCTGTCTCAGCTCCGGTCCCAGCGCCGACTTTGACATTCGGCGCAGCTTTCGACCAAATGGTCCGCGACTGGATCATGCAGCACCCCATCCAGGGCGCTCTTCGGCGCGGCGACGACGCCATCGTCCGGTGGGTCGACGAGTTTGCCAGTGTCTGGGTGAGTCCTCGTCGCCTTGCCTTGCGCCGACGCCTCCCGCTAATCGCCTTGACCTACTTGCAGGCCCGGTACCTCATGCGTGTCTGGGGGCCTGCCGACGAGCTCCTCACAGAGTTCATCTGGACCCCACTTATGACCATTGTCAGGGCCGACGAGGACCGCGCAGTTTGTCTCGCCGACGAGTTCGGCCTCGAAATACTCAACTCCGTCGTCGCCAACTTCCGGGACATGGAGGCCCAGCAGGCCGCCATCGACGCTCAAGTCTGTCGCGAAGAAGAGGAGGCCATCCGCTGTCGCGAAGAGGAGGAGGCCGCCTGTCGTCGTGAGGAGGAGGAGGCCGCCCGTCGTCGCGAGGACCAAGCAGTACGGGCTCGTGCTGTCACGCAGGAGGCCGTCAAAGTCCTCAGCATGCAGGGTGCACTCCTCAGCAAGAACGGTCGGCCGGTGGTTGCTCCGTCGGTCCTCGTAAGTCTCGTTCTCCATGTGCTTGGTCGTCACTAACCGCTTGACCCCGCTAGACGGGTACCGAGCCCGAGCAGGGGGAACCCAGCACCCCGTCGCGTCCGCGTTGGTCGCTGCCCCGTCGTGTGCCTGTCCCGCCACGCGCTGGCGCCACCTGACCTCGCCAGGTCGCCGGCGAGGGGGACTCGTTGGACGTTGACAACGCTGGTGGCGCGCCTCGCCCCGCTGCCAAGTCAAAGGGGAAGGCCAAAGCCTCGTTGCAGGCGGCAGCGCGCGCTGCCACCAAGTCCGAGGTCGAGGCCCTCTTCATCGAGCGGTTGAAGTGCCGCGCCGAGGCCATCTATGAGGAACTTAAGGTGGTGAGTGCTTGGTTGCTCTGCTCGTCGCTGGTGCTAACTTGTCATCGCCCTAGTGCGATTACTGCGCGACCTATGCGAAGACCAAGAAGGTGTGCGAGGTCAAGAAGGGCGCGACTGCCTGCACGGCGTGCCTAGAGGCCCACAAGGGGTGCTACTGGGGCAACGCGAGTTTGTCGGGCACGCGCCCTGACACCGGGAAGACTGCGGCGCCGGCTGAGAAGGCATCGGCACCCGTTGCCACTCGTTCTGGTGAGTCCCTCGAGTCGGCTCATTTGATCCTCGCTAATCTTGTCGCTTAGGTCTGTGCTCCGTCATCGGCCCTCCCGTCGTCGACAAGACGTACGTCCTCGACCCCGCCCGCCTCAAGGAGGGTGTCGCGGTCTTCTCGCGCAACACATTCGCCGACGCGGTCTTGGCGCTTCAGTTTGCGAAGAACCGCCACCCTGGCGAGGCTCGAGCTTGCGCACCTCGAGCACGTCGAGTACGCCCTCTTGGACCAGGCGGGTGGTGACCTTACCGCACCTGTCGGCGAGGACTTCGCGTTCAGCTACGATCCGGTGAGCCAGGTGGACATCAGTCCTGATGTTGCACCTGAGGCGGGCCCATCGCGTGCCACCGCCACGGCAGCAGAGTCGGGCCGCCCACGCAAGAGGTCTCGCGCCCAAGGTTAAGTATACCGTGCTCTCACCGTCGCTGTGTATATAGTCGCTCCTCCTGTCGCTCGTGCCTCATGTACTGTTTTGGACTGTTGCGCCCACCGGGGCTAATTCAATTATTGTGTTTTGCAGAGTTGTCGCATTCTTGAAGTGTGGGGGCTCGGTCGAGGCTGAACAGAAAATGAGTGAATGAATCGGACTTGAATAGTGTACCGTATTAGAGAGTGGGAATGGGTATCGAGTTTGCATGGAGTCGGTGACCTCGTGTCCTAGTCTTCTCCGTCGGGGGCCCCTTCTGCATCGTCAGGGGGATCTACCAGTGCGTCGTCGTTGTCACCCCAGCTGTCGGACTGCTCCATTTCTCGGAGACGTTCTAGGGTGACATCCACGTTCGAGAGGTCGAATTGTATCGACTGTCGGGGTAGGTAGGGGATGACTCGGAATGCTGCTATCGGCCTGTCGAGTAGTGTACCATCGAGCTCTGCAATGAGGTATGCTCCTCCCCGGTTCCTGGATATGACGACCATTGGACCCAGGCATCGGGCGCGCATCTTGCGGTTGAGTGCTTTCTCGATCGCAGTGTTGCGTAGCAGTACTAGATCGCCGCGCTGGAAGTCGAAGTCCCTGATCGTGTACTGGTGCTCTTGCTCGAACCGTCGCGCTGCCTCTCGTCGCGCCTCGTAGACCTTCGAGTTGATTGTCACGAGTTGTTCCGATCGCTTTTGCAGGGCTATCGCGCGTCACGCGATGAGGTCGGTCGTTGAGAGGACTGCATCGGGAGGTGGCGCTAGCCATGTCGCTTCGACTATGTCCAGGGGTAGGATCGGGTGTGTACCTGTCGCTGCAAAGTAGGGCGAACAACCCATCCTCTTCTTAGCCGTAACACGATCCGACCAGACAACAGAGTGAAATAAATACTTGCGACCACTTGGATTGATCGCCATCAGCTGCCTTGAACAGCGCCTGTCGCATGTCGAAATGTGCTCGCTCGACGATACTGTTCGCTCTGGAGTTGTAGCCGCTGATCCGTATGTGGTTGATGTGGAACCTCTTCGAGAGGTAGTCGAGGGCCTTGACCCAGGGTGCGCCGTTGTCGGTGACTATTTCAGCCAAGGTACCCCAGCGACAGAGGAGATCTTTGTAGATGAACATCCCGAGAGCTTCTCCTGTCTCGCAACAGAGCTTCCATGCCTCGAGATATGCGATAGTCGAGCACCGCGCCTGGCTGATGAGCTTGAAGGTACCCGACTTCGGCATGAACATTGTGTCCATGTACGCCTTGATGAAGAGACCCGCTGGGGGTGCAAACGTCGGAGGAATCAGGACCTGCTTCAACTGCCGCTTCTGACAGAGGTCGCAGCTCCGCACGTACCAGGTGGCATCCGCTTTGAGCTCGGGCCACCAGAATCGCTCCGCTACGGCTACGATCGTCGCGTGAATGCCGCGATGGCCTATCTTGTTGTGACACTCGCACAGGATATGGAGTCTTTGTTCCGGCTGTATAACTAGCTTGTGCGCGCCTTGCGGGTCCTTGCACCATAGTCGTCCTCCGATCATGCCGAACTGCATCGCGTACTTGTAGAAAGCATTGAACTCCTTGCCACCAGCTGCATGCTTCGGTCAGACCAGTGTCTCGAGGAACTTCTGTACATCGGATAGTCGGGCGTCCAACTCTTGTGCCTTGTTCGATCAGGGCACTATCATATAGTCGTCGTCGGGGTCTTCAACCATATCGGGGCCAATGATGAAGTCAGAGTCATCGGGCGCAATAGACGTAGCATAGGATGCTACTCCCTCATACTTGCTGAAATCCTGACCATCCTCGGTTAGTGCCAGCACGTCCATGCCAGCGCCTTCAGGGATGGGCAGGGTGGGTGAAAGCGTAGGCTGAATCATGTGCATGAAGGAATACATGTTGTCGATCCAGTCGTCGAAACCGTCATCTGCGTTGTCGGGGTCGATATCGTCGGGCTGTCACGGTCGTCGCGACAGGCCATCGGGACCGTGCATCGTGCCAGGGACGTGAACGAGGGTGAAGTGGAACATAAGAATACTAACGATCCACCTGTTGATGCTGGCGCTCAGTGCGACATCTGGGTTCTGGAGCATACCCTTGATGTAGCGCGCGTCGACCTCAATGACCAGGTTGCGGATGCCGACAAGGTAAAGTCGCAGCGCACGCAACGCACAGAACAGGCCGTAGATCTTGAGCTTCGGTTGAGAGAATCTGCGCTCCCTATCATTCAGCGTGATCGAACCGAAGCGGTTGAAGAACCGTCGCTTGGGATTTTCTTTGTCGCACTGGCATAGGAGGTATCCGACCGCGATATACAAGGTGTCGACAGCGAGGATCACTGGTGACTTGCTCTGGTACTTGATCGCACGAAGCGCGGGGCAATCGAGCAGCGCACTCTTCAGGTCATCCTGCGCGGCCTGCTGTTCCAGGCCCCACTCAAAGAGTACGTCCTTCCGAGTGAGCCGCATGAGGGAGTCTGCACGGTGAGTGAAATTCTTGATGAAAATCCGACAGACTCCTATTGTTCCTAGGAAAGCTCGCACGTCTGACAGAGACTGGCACGGACCCCAGTGTCGTATCACGGCGACCCTTGACTTGTCGGGCTTGCGACCTTCAGGGGTGCAGCGGTGTCCGATGATAATGGTCTCACGCGCGATGAGAATACTCTTGACTCCGGAGAACGTTCCACCGGTGTATCGCATGCACATTACGATCCGGCTCAAGTTCTGGAAGTGCTCCCAGACAAAGCGTCAAATGCCAGGATTCTCGGGTATGCGCTCACCGTCGTACTCAGTCGCGGGCCCCTTGCCAGGTACGTCGTAGATGTAGGGAATTGTGTACTCCGGGATCTCGGGTTGCAAGATATAGGTGACATCGTCATGGAAGATTGGAACCGCATTTGTCCAACCCATCGGAAGTGTTGTCAGTTGCATCGCGCCATAGGGAGTCTGGAAGGTCGTCAGGTCACGCGACGATTCCGCGATGTACTGCTCATCGTATCCGACGAAGAGGTCGAGCATCGCACCGCAGGCGCGACTGCCAAACTCCTCAGCGAGGTGCTCCGGAATGGGTGGTACACCCGAGTGCTGTATCGTGACTGCGTTGAGGGGCTCGAGACTGTGTACAAGTCTGAGAGACTTCCCATCCTTCTTGATGACGCAAAACCACCTCGAGCGATAGGACGAGTTCGACGGTTTGTAGACACCGGAGTCGATCTTCTTGCGAATAATCTTGCAGACCTCGTGGTACAGACCAGGCGGTATTGGAATGTTCTTTTGCACCCATGGCGTGTGGGGTATGACGGGGAAATCGATCGGGGGAAAGTACTCGGACTTGAAGTTGCCTCACTCGGCGTCGGACCAGGTGAAGGCTTCATTGTTGAGTGCCATAAAATGGTGCAGAAGGTCGCATTCCGCGGGGAGGAGTAGTCCATCGTTATGGAGCTTGTCGGTATTCTCTGCGTGCTCCGCCGTATAGCGGCCTTCTGACGAGCAGGCTACCTTATGCAGTGTAGCAGGTCGCTAACTTACCTGGTTAGTTTGCTGTGAGGCTTGATGCACACAAAGTTGCTGTTGAGCGACTTGGGATTGAGCCACGCTACAGGGGTCCTTATATACATGTAGGAGACCGTCTGACTAAGCTACTGTATAGTACCAATCCTGATGCATGTGATTCTATCTACAATGCATGTGATACTCCTGTGACCTGGAGTGCCGGTGTGTGAACTCAGCTGCCTAATTAGGCGCTCTCTATTGTTCAACACTCCCCCTTGCTAAGTGCAGCGGTAGATGCGCGCAAGCAGTAAATGGCGCATAGTGCAGCCTACTATGCTGGACTCTAATCATAGAATCTTAGTCCAAGCATTTCTCTGAATTTGAGAAATTTGATACGACCCAAGTTCTTAGTGAACAAGTCTGCTGGATTGTCATCAGTGCTTACGTAGAAGACTTCGACTTTCTTGTCTTCTACTAGCTCCCTCACATAGTGGTAGTGTATGTCAATGTGTTTAGATCGACACTCCGTGATGGGATTTGAGCTAATGAATATTGCTCCCTGATTGTCCGAGCAGATAGGCAGCGGGCCGAGCTTGTAGCCGATCTCTTCCAGGAGCATCTTTATCCAAGCTACTTGTCGCGAGCAATCGCTTAGCGACATATACTCAGCTTCAGTGGATGACAGGGCAACTGTCTTCTGTCTTCTAGACAGCCAACTGAACGCGCTGTTCGCGAACTTTAAGAAGTGCCCAGACCGTGACTTTCTGGCTTCTGGGCTGTCTGCCCAGTCAGAGTCAGTGCACGCCAATAATCCATTGCCGCTTTGTCCTTCATAAATTAGCGCATAGGATTTTGTACCAATTAAATAGCGGCAGATATACAGCGCTCTGTTTAAATGGTCCTGTGATGGATTTGCTGCAAATTGCGCAAGTAATGTCACGGCGTAGCAGGTATCAGGTCGGGTTCCGAGCATAAGGTATAGCAAGGAACCGATGACAGTCTGGTACTTGCTTCGAAGTGCTGGATCAGCCGTGCCAGTATTTGCAACAGGCTTGAATCCAGTAGGGAGTGGAGTTGGCGCAGATTTCGCGTTCTGCATGCCACAGCGCTGCAGCACTTTCTCAAGGTAGGCGCATTGATCCAGATGGATTTCGCGGCCTTTCCGAGTTATGTGCATGCGCAGAAATTCCTTGACATCGCCTAAGTTGCGACACTCCCACTTCTTCATGAAGCGGTCCTTTAACAAAAGGACTAGGGTCTTGTCTTTGCCACAAAATATGGCATCGTCTACATAGACGATGATCAGCACGAAGCGACCATCTTTTGTCCTATAGACGAATATCCCGGCATCGGATACAAGGCGTTTACAGCCAAGTTCCTTTAGGGACTCATTGAGGGTGTGCCACCACGCAAGCCCTGCCTGCTTAAGTCCATATAGAGCACGCAGTAGCCGGAGTACTTTGTGCTCTTGGCCTGGTACTGCAAAGCCTTCAGGTTGCTCCATATAAATTTCCTCGTCGAGCTTGCCATAGAGGTAGGCGTTTCGGATGTCAAGTCCGGAGACGTGCATATCCTCAAGCGCAGCTAAGGCGAGGATTAGGCGTACAGTCTCAAAGTGTACGACTGGAGAGAAGACCTGATCATAGTCGAGGCCTTCAATTTGGGAGTAACCTTTGGCGACCAATCTGGCTTTTTTCCGACCGTCAGTTTTGACGTCGAATACCCAGCGGTTTTTGGTGACTTTACGTCCCTTAGGACGATCAACCAGTTGATAGACATTGTGTTTGCGAAGTGCCTCAAGCTCTTCACGACACGCTGTCATCCACTCCTCAAGCTCCTTTTTGGGTAGCTTTAATATATCGCGGAATGACCATTCTCTCGGGCTGGTCCCGTCTGGTAGATCGTTGTCGAGGGTGGGTAGCGCTTTTGTAAGCAGCAACTTGACTAACTGAACTCCCCCTTCCCGGCATAATTCTGCCAGTAGTAACTCAGCGCTTTGCGCTTCATCCTCATCGGATGGGGCGGACTCGACAGGTTCGTCGCATGGAGGAGGATTTGGCGCAGAACTAGGTCCGGGAACCTGTTGTTTTTGCTGCCTTGATGGTCCGGCTTTGGTACGGGAGCTACCCGCATCCTCACCAACAATCTCTTTCCATCTCCCCTGATTTTCGATGTCCTTTAGTATGTCTTGGGGCTTCCGCTGCTCACCATAGACATTACCTCTACGAGTTACTGGTCCCCGCTCCCTTGCTGAACGTCGCGGCTCCACAGGGGGCGCAGGGTGTTCGCGCGGTGCATGGGGCGGCAGTACTGGGTCTGCGGGCGCATCCTGCAGCTCCTGTTCATCGTCATGAACATGACCGTTTCCCCTTTTAGGAAGGTGATGGTTTGGATGATCATCGTCGTCATCCTCATCTACCTGAGGTGTGGTGTGTGGTTGATCCGCTGGGATCATTTCTTCTCGAGGTGGCCAAACTCGAGTTGTGCCTCGACGATTAGTCAGAGGGCACTTAGGAAACATTGTTTCGTCAAACATCGCAGTGGATGATCTGAACAAAACATTATCTGGTGCTCTCATAAAGAGCCACCCGCCAGCGCGCTCAGTAGAGCCATCTCCCCCAAGGTAAATCATCAGCTCCAACTTGGGTGATAAACCATTTTTTCTAACGTCCTTGGGTATAAAGACGTACGCACCGCAGCCGAAAACGCGCAGGTGCACCACAGATGGCGGCTCACCGTGTATCAATTTGTAGGGGGTAAGCCAATTAAGGCGACGAATTGGTGTCCTGTTGTAAACATGGACTGCATGATCCACGGCGAATTCCCACCAGGATGGAGGTAGACAAGCATCATGGCGCATTGCCTCTGCTTTGTCCATGAGCATCCTATTGAAGCGCTCAGCTCTGCCATTCTCCTGAGGAGTATGCAGCGAGCTTTGAAGGATCTCTATGCCATTATCCTTTAGAAGGTCTTTGAATGCAGTGGAGACGTATTCTCCCCCTGCATCAGACATCCACTTCTGCACTGTCTTTCCATATTTAGTTTTTACCATGGCTAGGAATTGCCTTGTGGCTGTAATCGCTGCAGATTTCTTGCGCAGATTTACAGTCCACGCGTGCGATGAAGCATCATCATAGTACAGTATGTAGTACTTGTACTTATGATAGGAATCTACTGGGAAGGATTTTAAATCCGAATGAATGAGTTCAAACGGTACCTTAGCCCGGTAGTTGGACGGCGGGAATGACTTAGAATGCATTTTCCCTTTTGCACATCCCTGGCATATTGGTGAGTCCTTAGGAATCTCCACCTTTCTGGGAAATCCAGATGTATGTTCCTTCGCCTTTGCAAGCACGTCCTTTGAAGGGTGAGCAAAGCAGCGATGCATAGTCGAGTAATCGACTTCATTTACGTTCAGATAAATACTCTGAACGTTTTTACCCAATTCAGCCACGAGGGTAAAGGCGGTAGTGTCCGGGTGCTGCGGTGTAAACCTGAATAAAGGTTTCCGCACTCCTGGTTCATACAGACTAATATGCTGCGCTGTTGTGCGCAAATCTAGTCCGTCTTGGAGGAACATCCCTAATGATAAGAGACGAACCGAGCAATTCTCCATATAGTAGACGGGGTATAGGCACGTTTGCAGCCATTGTTCGTCTATTTGGTAGTTGAGGAACACAGTTCCTTTTGCAATAATGCTTCCTACCACTCCTTGTTGTGCTGTTTGGGTATGAATAGGAGTTTGGAGATACTCGAATTCTGAGAAGTCTCTTATGTCATTTGTAATGTGCAATGATGCACCTGAGTCCAGTAGCCACTCATTCGCTGAAAAGCGACTTTTTCCTTTTCCCTTACAACGCGAACACGCAGCGTAGTTGCGCGAATGAATACATTGTATATTTTTTAAGCTGCTACAAAGTACATTAACAAATGCCCGAGCGCTGTGGTGCAAGTTAGAAGCGGCTATAAAAGCGCTGTTAGTTACTTGCTTAGGGTTAGGAAGTTGAGTGGCGTACTCATTGCCCCAGTCATCGTAGCCTTCGTATGGCTCCATGCAGCGGAGCTCCCCCGTTAATGGGTTCCGAAAGCTTTTGTCGATGATAGGGGGCGCAAGGCCTGCGGCCTGCGCGATCATGCCGTTTAAGTCGGCGTCGTGCGCGTCGATGTCTTCTTCGTCTGATGCCCAGACAATGGACTTCTCCTCGGTGTCGTGGAAGTCGTCATCCTCGCTGATATACTCGTCGTTCATGACCTTGTTGATGTGATCGGCCATGTCGACATCACCGTGCTTGCTGCGCTTCGAGGCGCGCGACTCGGTGTCGGAGGGGACTTCTTCTATGTGAGCTGAGCTCACGACTTCCTTCAGCGTGCGGATGGTTTCTGCCGTGCTGGTGATGTCCAGGTCTTTGGCGAGCTGGAGGGCCTCTCCGAGCCAGTCACCGTGTGCGCGCTTCTTGCCCTTGTTGGGGGCAGGCACTGCGACCTTACGAGTCTTGCTGCCCGAGGGCGCTAACTCGATGATGGTGCTGGACGTCGGGGCGGGGATCGACACAGTGTTGGCGATGTACATTTCTGCATGTTCATCGTGCTTGTGCGAATGCGGCTTACCACGGTTCTTACCGCCGCGCTTTCCCCGAGGAGTAAAGCCCTTGGCCTTCTCCTTGCCCTTGTCGTTCCACTCCTTCTTACCCGCACTGCTGCTGCCCTTGGGGCGCTGCTGCTGCGAGAAGGAGGGATTGCCCTTCTTCTGCTTTATGGCAGAGATTTTCTGGGCTGACGACTGCCCCTTGTTCTTCGACTGCTCCCAGGAAGCAACTAGTACTTCCTGGACCCCTGCCACCGTGAGCGCCTTGAGCTCCTTCTGGCTGAGCGCGAGTTGTATCACTGCATCATACCGGGATGGGGCAGTGCCGAGGACAATAAGTGTCCTCATTGCTGGAGGCAGGTTGAGACCTGCCCCTGCTAGCTCGTCGATGTTGCTCTGGATCTTAGAGATTGCAGGGCTGGGGTGCTCATTTGCCGGGATCCGGATATTGATAGCTGCCTTGAAGAAGGCAAAAGCCCCCATGGCGCTGGTACCTCCGTAGGTGTTGGCGAGTGTGTCCCAGAGGGCCTTAGCAGTCGCCTTGTCCCTGACAATACGTGCGACTTCGACGCTTAGGCACAAACAAATGCTGCCCATGGCTTTTGCCTGCATCTGATGCCATTCCATGACTTCAGAGCGGTTCTTGCCATCTTCAGCCAAAGATGGCTCCTCGATACCAGCCGGGAGGTCGACGATGAGCCAGACCCCCTGCTGCTGGAGATAAGCCTTCATGAGCTCAGCCCAGCGGCGGTAGTTCGATCCGTCGAGGACGGGGACGAAGTTCTGGAGGCTGTTCGACATGTTGTTGGTGGTGGTGATAGAGCGGGTTGTTGATATGGTTCTGTGAACGCATTATCAGCACTCTGATTTATGCAGCCGAGACGGCGCTAGCACCACACTGGACTCAGTGTTGGGAGCAGCAACAGCGAAGCTGTGCTTGACCTGCGGCCATGTAGGCGCAATGTCTCCCCCTGACGTCAAAGCCCCTAAGGGCGACGTCCAGGTAAGCTATCCTGACCCGCAGCGGACGCAGCCTCTAGGGCGCAGTACCGTGCAGTGTTCAGGGCTCATAACCTGACAAGCAGGCTACCTTATGCAGTGTAGCAGGTCGCTAACTTACCTGGTTAGTTTGCTGTGAGGCTTGATGCACACAAAGTTGCTGTTGAGCGACTTGGGATTGAGCCACGCTACAGGGGTCCTTATATACATGTAGGAGACCGTATGACTAAGCTACTGTATAGTACCTGACTAATACCAATCCCGATGCATGTGAATGATACTCCTGTGACCCGGAGTGCTGGTGTGTGAACTCGGCTACCTAATTAGGCGCTCTCTATTGTTCAACACCTTCTGGCTTGAAAGGAGGGGGGTTCGGACTGAGCTTTCGCTCTGTCGCGAGAGGATCGCCCTTGATATCGTGCACGATACGGAACTTGTCGAGCAGTGAACCTAGGACAGGTCGCGTTTTGAGTGCTACGGGTTTGTACTTCTTCTTCGATTTGGCCTGGGCGAACATTGCTACGTCGCCAGGGTCCTCGGTTGCGTTGGTACGGGTATTGGGGTTGTCGTGCTCAGCGCGACCGTTCTCATCTTCAGCTCGCTCGTCGGGAGGTGTCGCCGCTCGTCACGACAGTAAACTTGCTTCAATTGTGGCATACATGTAGGATGGGAAAGTTTCGGGTACTGAAAGGAAGGTAGCGGCTAGCACTGAGTCGTCCAGCGATGAGAGGCCAGCATATGCAGAAACTGTCGCAAGGCCGCCTGCATAGTCTACCACCAGGGCGACTGGATCCCCATCTTCGCTATCGACTAGCTGTTTGAAGGTCGTGACAGGGGCCGCTGAAAAACCTCCTTGAACTTGGGCTTGCCGCGCGGCCTCATTGGGACTGTGAGCTTGCTTTCCGTGTTCGGGCAGATCAGGGTAATTGTCTGTGTCTCGTCTGCATAGTTCCGCACCACACTCTCCATGATCATGTTGAAGGGCCGCCCTAGCAGTACGTCGTAGGAGGCCCGCTGGATAATGTGGATCTGGAGGTACAGCGTGATGGGCCCAATCTGACATGGTACGTTCTTGACCAGTCCCAGGGAGCAATCAACCCCGCCGTTCGCCGATTGCATGGACAGGGTTATCGTCGGGTCATACATGAGGCCGAGATGGTGACATAGCGCGGCCGACATGCATATAACTTGCGAACCTGGATCGAGGATGCAGTCAATCGTCTCGCGACAGTCGATGTTGACTTCGATTGTGTGTAGCGCGTGGGACTCCGATGCTACCAGGAGCTCGTTGGGTTCCGGTGACTTGGAGATGCGCAAGTAGGTCTCGTAAACGTCCGGTATGACCGTCGCGCTGTCATCGAGGACATCTCCGTGACAGTCGAGTTCGAAGACCGCGCTCTGCTCCTCGTCAACTTCCTCGATGGTTGCGGTCGTCGCGCCTTCTGTCGCGGGTACCGTCCGCCCAGCGTCGTGGACTACTCATCGCGGGGTCACCGCCTTGCGGAACTTGTTGCGTACGTCGGGCGAGATGCTAAGAATCTCCTCGATGGTGAGAGGAATGACCGGCTGCGCCATGGACCGCTTGTAGATCGTTTCAGCCATCTGCTGCTGTACTATTGGGGCAAGGTTCGTGTACGTCCCGTCGTGACTCTTGTACTTCGTCGGTAGCGCGCCGAAATTGCGGGTTGTCGGAGGAGCATAGGTCGCGTCACACACCTTTGCGAACGGGTGGACGGGGGACTCAGGCTCGTTCGCTACAGGCTCTGCGGGTGCCTTGGGCGTCGCGACGGTTGCCGGCGCTGGCGAGGGCGCCCGTGCAGGGGCTGGCGTGAACTGTGTCGCCGCTGGGGGTGCTGTCTGGTCGTCAAACCGTACTTGCCTGACCCCTGGGGGTCCATCGCGCCTCGGTGACTTGTTCCTACGACCCTGCGCGCTGTTCAGTCACGAACCGGGATGTGCAGCGCGCTGCTCGATTACAACTCCGTCGAATGCAACTTTCTTCTGCGCCATCTGGGTGTACGCTTCTGTCAGCGAGGCCAGTTCGCACTGGATCTGATTGAGACGCTCCCCGAGCTCGAGGGAGTACATAGCTGTGTGCCGTGGCTCGTCGCTGAACGCTTCGAGCATCATCGTCCCTGCTGCGGGCGCAGGGGCCGAGGGAACACTGCTTGTCATGCTCGTTTTAAGTTTGCCATGCTGAGCAGCGTGCTCGAACATTGCGTCGCGGAGTGTTTGGCCTTCGCCCCGTGCTAAGAACAGACCATCGAAGGACATGAGCTTGCCTTCCGCCATTCTCGCGCATAGTCCACGACGTATATCCTCGTCGGCTAGCGGACAGGTGGGAATGTAACAACCTACCTGACCGCAATAGTAGCAATGTGGACTGTCTCGATCAGCGCGACGATTCGGCGCGCCAAGAGTGGCCGTACCTAGCGCCCAGCGGGGCAGCTGGCTGTACTCGTCAGACTGCGACCTGAGCAGGTTTGGCAGTATCGGCATCAAGTCTTCCACCTTGACTAGGTTGGGCACTGCTACGGGTAGTAAACCTCCCATCGCAGGCGCGATCACGCTCGACGCGGCCACCTGCTGGAAGGTCGAAGCGGTCGTCGGGCCGTCTAACACCCACTGAGCCACCTCGTAGATCATCTGGAAACTCCACGGCATATGGCGGGGCCAGTCGGCATTTTGAGGAAGAGACAGTTCTCGATGGCATTCCAAAGCGTCAGAGGGAAGCTGCGCTGGAAAAGGTGATCCTGCTCAAGGCTGGACAGTGAATCCGTCTCCTTGAGGTACTGCGCGATGACGTAGAACTCGTGATAGTAGGATGCTAGGTCGAGTGCATTAACCATACCGACCCGCAGGCGATCGTTCACCAGTCGGGATAGGTCGTTCGTCGAGTAGTGTCGTGTCCCGTCGGAGCCGGGATAGAGTCCGCGAAGCTCGGCCTTGAACTGCTCGAAGGTTTTCTCTTTGTTCTTGTAACTGGGTAGCAACGTCCAAAGGTCTGTGACGCGGATGGAGGGGTATCGCACTGCCCACTCCTTACGTTCTGTCTCGTCGACAACCTGGCAGCGCGTGAAGTGCGCTTGATATCTTGAAGGTACCTGTCGAGCGCACGGGGGTCGGTTTCGTCGAACGTCGGAGCTGTCGAGTGACCTCGACAGGCATGTACTGGGTTGTGGTCGCGATGACCGGAGCCCGGGCGGCTGGTTGTTTGCTTTGTTGTCGCCATATCAGGGGATGGAGATTCGTGTGGTGTAGTGGTGGTGGACCTGAGAGTCGGGGATGCGAGATCGGAAGCTGTCGCACGCGTACGAGATGATTGCGTGGGCTCGACGCGAGATGTGACGGACCCGTGACGAGTGGTCGGCAGATTCGGAAGTGGATACCCGGTTGGCGGTGCCGGGGAAGGGGGAAGAGAAGATAGCGGCGACGATAGGGGCGTCGCGTAGGGAGAGTGATCAGTGGTAAGATCGCGATGAAAAACTTGTGCTAGTGGGATATTGGGTGAAGACTGTCAGGAGCTTTCAGGGTCAAGTTGACCAAGAACACGCTCAACCTCGTCGGGAGATGGTGGATGAGAACGATCGGGAGAGATAGGTGGAGATCCGAGTATGCGTCGTGCGTGACCGGGACCGAGACGACTGTCGAGCGCGAACGCTAAGAGGTCGTGGGGAGCGAAAGCGATGTAGTCGTCGAGGTCGACTGGGTACAGGGGCTGGGAAATTTTGCACTATACACCCCCCTCGCGGTGGGCTCCAATATGATGTGACCGAACGAGCACGAAACCCTCCACACAAGACACGTGTGCGGGAGACCGAGGGATGGCACGAGGGCTCCGACGGGGTCGAGGGCTGCGCTCAGGAAAGAACGAACAGTGGGGGTGTTAGGGGTGGTCTGATATGGAAGGAGGAGTACGGGCTAGTTTCCGCAGCGAAGGAGTACACTCGCGACGAGCGACGATAGAGCGCGATGAACGATGACCTTGCGATGACTTGCGATGACTTGCGAGCCGGTGCTTCGAACCGGACAGCGCGCGATGACCTACGTACGGGCAAGCGAGTCGAGCGAGTCTCGACGACGAACAGACGTGCAAACGTGCGGGAAATGAGGGGGTAACGGTCCCTGGTGTATTGGGGGAAAAGTCTAGGGTAATGTACAGGCAGACTCGCCTGACCGGAACAAACCGGCCAGCACGTATGAATCACGACATGATGAGAAATATCGTCCGAGAGAACACACAACCAATCACATAAATCAGAAACATCGCACGACAGTCCAGGGAGGCCGCGACATGGCCGAGTACCATGTGCGACTAGTGCGATACGCACAGCCGCACTCCGATGGAACCTTCGAGAGTGCCCGATAGATGCCCGACGGTGAAGAGATATGAACCTGCGCCGGAGAGACGAACTCCCCAGACACAAGCAACATGTCCCTCAACGAGACAACTGTAAATGCACACCGCATCCGCTTCGCGAGGCTTATCGACGTCTTGCTGGCTGACGCCGCGATCGAACCGCAGTACCAACCCTCCAGGTCGCGAGAGTGGCTAGCCTGGGCGCATGGCGCCCGCTGGCACCTGGTACGTCGCTGGCGCGCCCCGATAGAGCTGTTGCTGACCGCGACGATAGCGTGCCGTACTGGAGTCGTACTGCCATGTCACCGCTGCCGAACCCGGTAGCCTTCCGTCGCCGTTCGCATACCACGAGATCAAGGAGATGCTGGACTACTTCGACGAGGTCTTCAAGGATCGTGACTCCCCCGAGATCGAGAGGGTCGGTGTACCGTTCCCGACGCTCGCTTGGTCGGAAGCAGCTGTCCTCTACAAACAGACCCAGCCGAACACTCGCCTTGCCGTAGGACTGCCCATGTATACGGCAGTGCCCACGTACCTCGACGACTACCGTTCCTTGCCGACGATCGTGAGCGAGATGTCCCGATTGGTCGACCGCCTGCTTGAGGCGAGTCGCGACAAGCCGTCCGAGCTGACTGACGGTCCCGACGATACGATGCCCGCGCTGGTGCCGGAACCCGCTACAAACCCTGCGGGCCCCAACCTGAGCGATACGCTTCGCGCTCTGAACACCCCGACGGGTCCGCGACGTGGGCGAGGAGGTGCGAGGGGTAGAGGTGGACTTGCTCGAGGGGGAGGCTTGCCGAGGAACGCCGGGCAACATGGGTGCGGCCCGCATCCCTTCGTACCCTGTCATGGTCGGAAGTAGTTACGACTCACGGTGTACTGCGCTAGCTAGTTCGACAATGCGACCTAGCGTCTACGATTTGACTTCCCGAGTGTGCGACTTGAGTTCCTTCGTGCGACGAGGCCGCGATAGGCCGCGACGGTGCGTACCCGTGTCGCGACGATCGAGGCGGTACGTTCCGACTTGCTCGCTAAGCCGCGCGATAAGCGATCCTACGGTCCAACGCGGTCCCGTTCGAGGTTCGGCCTACAGCGCGAAAAGAGCCAGCCCCGACCGTATCGGGGTAGAGCCACAGCTCAGGCGTATCACCGCGCATCGCACCCGTGATGAGAACGCATGCCTGTCGATGAATGCGAGTGAGCTTGCGTATGGTGCCGACTGACCCGTATGTGCGTGTACGGCCTGCTAACTTCCGTTGAGGGACAATCCAGATGCTTGCCGCGTAGAGCATGGCGGGGAGGAGCATTTGCTTGTACAGGGTCAGTACATGCTTGGCCTTCAGCCCATTCTTGGGTCGCGCGAGCCTTCCGAATTGTTGTATCCATTTGGTGCCCTTCGCCAAAGCGTAGTCGACATGCTGTTTGAATTTGAGTTTGTTGTCGACCAGTACCCCGAGGAACTTCGCGCAGGTAGACGGCTTCACCACGCCCGCCGGGAGGGCTAGTTCAGGTCCCGGGTCATCTGCCTTGAGTCTTGGGTCGAAGTGTACGAGCGCCAGTTTGGGTACGTTGAAGAGTGAGTTGCTGGAGCGGGACCAGTCGAGGGCGCCGCCGGGTTGGGTCATGTAGCTCGACAGCTCCGTAGTGGTGTCCTGCAGGGTCTTCCCTATCGTTACTGCCGCCACATCATCAATGTAAGCTACTGCCTTCGTGTTCGCAAGGGAGTTAGCGGATTCCACGAGCAACAGGTTATAGATTTTGTAGAGTATCACCGAGAGTGGGCATCCCTGGTCGATCCCGCTAATGATTTCGAAGAGCTGGGAGACAAAGTCGTCGAAGCGCAGTCGCGTATGCCTACCCCGGAGCTTCCGTCGGAGCCAGTTCACGATCGCGGCTGGAATGCCGAGTTTGCGCATACGGTGGAAGAGTCGCTCGGGGATTGCACTTGGGAAAGCCGCTTCTACGTCTAGGAACAGTATCGAGGCAACTTTCTTGGTCCTCCAGGCGTCGCGTATTGTCTTTGTGATGAGGTGTAGGGAGTCCGTTGTGGTGCGTCCTGCACGCCCTCCGAAGTGGTGGTTTGGTAGAAGGCTTAGTCGCTCGACGTGGTATTCGAGGGTGTCGGTGACGCAGGAGGAGAGGATCTTACCCATGCAGTTCATGAGGGCAATGGGGCGGTAGGACTTTGCCAGGGAGTAGTCAGAGCGGCCGGGCTTGCGGAGTACCACCGTTGTTGATTCCTTCCATGCGGCAGGGTAGTAGCTGAGGTCGAAGGTAGCGCGGTAGAGTCGGCCAAGGTATGGTAGGAGGAGGTCGGCGCAGCGTCTGTAGACCTCGTTGGGGATCCCGTCTGGCCCCGGGGCTTTGAATTCCTTGAGGCGTGCGCATACATCCGTGATCTGTGTGTCGGTGATACTCGTGAATTCGAATGCATCCTCTGGGTACGCTCCTCGGAGTTGGCGTGCGGCCGCTTGCGGCGGTGCCGGGAAGAATGTCTCGTAGAAGATCTTCCCCTTCTCCTCGCTCTGCCGTGTAGGGGTGTCGCTGCCCGGGCGGCGTATTGGTGGTATGCTACTGCGGCTGCCATCGCTGGAGCCCGCGCGGACGTACTTTCCGATTGTCCACACCGACCTCATGTCCGCTTCCGATATCCATGCCTCCCAGTGCTCCCGTTTTGCGCGTCTGATCCGTTCGCCGTATCGGTTGCGTAGCTTACGGTACTCCTTGTGTATGGGGTGTTGTGGGGTGTCTCGAAGCTTGTAAGCCGCACGGCCTGACCGACTCACCTCTCGGCGCATGTCGTCGAGTTCCTTGGAGAACCACCTCTTCGCTGTTGAACTTCTACCATTTCAGGCGTTATCTTATCAGGCTTGCCTGGTATGGACTTGTATTATGTTCTGCAACGCTACGTACCGTATTGTACGCTTACTCTCTTTCGCTCTTTATCTTATCTATAGGACTCGATTATCTCTCGTCCTATCTCAGTAGATTAGATACCGGACATCCGGGCCTCCGCTCCTTAAGCATATGATATTACCGGTTACCTGGAGTTCCGGATTCCGTCTTACTAACGATGACTCACGTAGATTACGCTTATGACTCATCATGACTCGACCATCAGGTGATGGTCTCACACATGTATATATACTGGGCTGGATACGCCCTCTAATGTATCGTTCCTTCCTCTGCTTTCCTGTGTGCCTAACAGGACTCCCTCAGCAGTTCCCTCAGAGGTTCGTTCACTGCCTTTATAGCTACTTCCAATTCACTCCTTCAACAGGTTATGAGCCCTGCGCTACACGCGCAAACCTAGTTGTTTTATCCCTGCAGGATCTCAAGACTACGCTTCAAGGAGTAAGCGTAGCGTTTGCTAGTCTTATCAGAGACTTAGCGTTTGACGACCTGAAGTGCCCAAGGCACTGAAGGATCGGATTTCCAGTGGGCCTTCGCGCCGTTTGCAAAAAGTTTATCCTCCAACGAGACCTGAGAGAAAGGTCCGTTGACGCCGACTCTACCCGCATCAAGTTCAATCTCGTATCTAACGTTTTTGTGATTCCAGTCGCATCCTCTCCCCGCTCCCGTCCGCTCCAACCCCGCCGTACAGCCGCGCTCACTTGCTGAACGACTCTCAGCACCAGCTCCTCGCCCGCTCCCTGACTTCAAGAAGAAGTCAACCGAAGAAGAAGTCGGGATTCTAGAGAAGAAGGTTAGCGCCACCATCGAGCGCTACCAAGCGATCTTCGACAAGAAGTACCTCTTCGAGTCGCTCCTCGGAGACTCCCAGCGCGCTCTCCACCGCTTCGCAGACCAGCTCAACTGGGTCAGCGACAACTTCGACAAGGCCAACCAGTGGTCTAAGCAGCAGCGAGACAGCATCTCGTGGGCTTGCCGTTGCGTCGGCACAGTCGAATTCTCGACGCCACAGGAACCGCTAGTCAAGCGGTACAGAAAGGTCACAAAGGACCTAACGAGCATAGCCAACGGGGGCTATTTGGACTGGATCGTTTTGTAGATTAGGTCGGCGTACCTAGCGTTTTTATTGCATACATCACTGGAATATCATATAAGTCAAGCATCACATTGTGGCTTCGTCTGAGCAAGTGCTAGACGACAATTTAGAAGCAGAAGCATCAGAAGAAGAAACACCCTACAACTGTAGAGGTCTTCAGCATTTATTCGACGTCACTGAACGAAGGGACTATCACTACCGGCCTGAAGAAACTGAATATAAGTTTTGGCCGTGTGACACAACAGTCTGTGCGAATAGGTGGTCTGGTCCATACATCAGAGACACAGGCTGGGGTATCCCAGTTGACCACTGGCAAGAAGACAATTCTTACTCTGTTTTCGCTTCTTTAAGCTTCTTTGAGGGTTCTGTACCTGAACCGCAACATCTTGCATCTATCCCAGAGTACGGGTCTCCGTCTATCCCCGGCTCTCGAGCACAATCCCCTTCTCCCATCGTTTCTCCAGTACATCTTTCTCCATCGTTTGCTCCTACTACTTTACCGTCAGATCTATCGAATCTCTTCGAAGAAGACGACGTAGAGGAGCTTCTAGCACCGTCTCAAGAAGAAGCAGAGGAAAGTCTATCGTCTGACCTCGCTTTTGTTCTTGAAAGTTTACCACCGCCCTCCGTTTCTGAAGAAGTCTCAGACTTCTTCGAATTTCATATTCTCACCGCCAACATGTCGGACATGAAGGCTGACAGCATCCCTGTCCTTAAAAAGTCTTCGGACTATAAGGTGTGGTCGAGCCAGATGCTCGGCTACCTAACGTTTATCGAGGCCGATGACGCCCTCCAAGCTGGTGACCTCACCAAGGCAGACTACAAGAAGGCTAACGCCCGTGCTAAGGGTGTGATCCTCATGCGCACGGACAACAGTTTCCACCACCTTCTCTATGAGAAGGATGCAGATGGTAATGAGGTCATGAAATTGGCAAAGGACATGTGGGCGGCTCTCAAGTCGCATTTTGGTACCCCGGATGCAGCATACGTTTGGTCGCAGTTCTCGGCTCTCATCAAGTCGAGAGAGATGGACGACAACAAGCCGATGCAGGATCAAATTTCGAAGATCCAAACCGTACTTAAGGACATCGTCAACGGCGGCATTAAGTTGGATGAGCCAACCCAGGCTCTCCTCCTGATGTCAAAAATCCCGGAAAGCTACTCGACAATGGTGTCGGCCATCATGGCGACTACCGTTCTCAAGGAGCTAAAGATTGAGACTCTCGTGAGCAAAATTCTCTCCGAGGAATCTCTCCGCCGGTCCGGTATGGGACAGTCTGCTTCAAAGACTTCCCAGGTTAAAGTGCATCACGGTCAAGGTCCTTGCTCTCACTGCGGCAAGAAACACGGTTCGGACCAATGCTGGACCAAGTACCCACACTTGCGCCCACAGAAGGCCACAGACAAGGGCAAAGGGAAAGGCAAGGGTGGCAACGGCAAAGGCAACGGTAAAAAGGCGAACACGGTAGTCGTTCACACTACCACGGACGGTACAAAGGTCACTCAGTCCGGTTCGTCCTCGTCAAACGGTCAAGGTGCTTCGGTGGTGGAGGTCGAGGAGGTTAAGTACACAGCTTGTACAGACCCTTCGTGTAGAGTCTGTCCCCCTCGGACTGCTGGTTCATTAGTTGCTTCTTCTCTTGTTGTACATAATGGCGCGTCTGCTGACGCTGGATCCGCACAATTGAGCTCGTCGTTTTATTGCCCCGGTGTGAATAAGACTCATTCGCATCAATTCAAGCGCATTGCATGGCTCATGGATTCAGGTGCAAGTCAGACGGTCGTCAATTCTATGGAATACTTCTGGGATTACAAGCCGTATACGGTTCCCGTCGTTTTTGGTACAGCAGGAAATGCTAAGATAGAAGCACTAGGCTCTGGCACCATCAAAGGTTTAACAACAGTCGGCAAGGAGCGCATGATGATTACCATATCTAATGTCGCATACATTCCTCAAGCCTCTGGCTGTTTGTTTTCTACTGGTATTGTGGAGAAATCAGGACATACGCTCGTTCAAGGTTCAGGTCAGATGGTCATCTATGACCAACCGTTTATGCATGGCAAAGTTTCTGGCAATGTTGTGATGGAAGCACCGTACAACTTCCTAAACAACTTGTACTTTTCGTTTATGGACGTCCTGGACAGGAAGATGGCAGCACTGCTGTCTACCCCTTTTCGTACCTGGCATCGCCGGATGGGGCATCCGTCCAAGGAAGTTATTCGCCGATTACCTGATCATACCAAGGGTGTCGATCCAGTGGGGGTTGAGGATCAATCCCCTTGTGAAGGTTGTCAATGGGGCAAGTCTCATCGCGCCCCATTCCCCGCGTCTTCCAAACGCGCTACAAAGCCTCTTGAGTTGGTTCACACTGACGAAGATGGTCCTATGCGTACTCAAGCAATCAATGGTGGATACCGGTACTTCATTTCGTTCCTTGATGATTTTTCGAGTCTTGGACGTGCCTATTACCTGCGTCATAAGTCTGAATCGATCCAAGCGTTCGAGGACTTTAAGGCATGGGCAGAAAATGTAACTGGTAACAAAATTATCCACGTACGCTCGGATCGAGGGGGGGAATACACATCTGACGCTTTCACGGCCCGTCTGAAATCCTATGGGATTGTTCATCAGAAGACGGTTGCGCACTCGCCTCAGCAAAATGGGCGAGCTGAACGCTGGAATCGCACAATCATGGAGAAGGCTATGGCAATGCTGCATCATGCAGGCCTAAGCCACGGTTTTTGGCAGCTAGCAGTTGAATCTGCTGTCCATATATACAATCGCCAGCCTATGCGACGCCTTAAGTGGCAATGCCCGATAACTCTCTGGGATGGCACGGTCCCAGATATCTCATACTTCAGAGTATTCGGTTGCAAGGCATTCGTGCATGTGCCAAAGGAACGAAGACAAGGGAAACTCGACAAAAAGGCAATCGAGATGATCTTCGTTGGATATGAGCAAGGCTCCAAGGGCTACAAGTTCTGGGATGCCTCCAGTCGACGGATCGTTGTGTCTCGTGATGTGACCTTCGATGAAGATTCCTTTCCGGCACGTAAGGATTTGGCTAACCCGAAGACTCTGGGTCCGCCACTATTCGATCCTGTAGACTCTGATTCTGAGGATGATGACGAGGAACAGATCGAAATTCCACTTCCTCTACCGGTAGAGAGCGAAGATGTTTATGAGGACATCGACGAACCGGAACCAGTGGGAGAACCTGAGAGAGAGCTCCCTGAACCTGCAGAACGTCCTCAACCTGTTCAACCTCCTCAGCCAGTATATACTCGCCCTCGTCGAGAGAATGCTGGGAGGAACCCGAACAGGAATAGGGACAACGTTTATGGTGATGAGCCTCCGGCTCGGATCGACCGACGAACTGATACTCATGGAGATCAGCGAGCGGAAGCGTTTATGATACTGCAGGCTCTCAAGGAAGCCAATTACTCTGAATCGGTTCCTACCTCGCGTTCAGACGCAAGGAAATCCCCTGAGTGGGACCACTGGCATGCTGCCGAAGGCTCTGAAATGAAGTCTCATGAGCAGAACGGCACCTGGATCTTGGTTCCCCGTCCCAAGAACAGGAAGATAGTCAAGAACAGATGGGTGTATGCGCGAAAGCATGATGGTCGGTACAAGGCCCGGTTAGTAGCCAAAGGCTTCACTCAAGTCTGGGGTGAAGACTACCACGAGACATTCTCTCCAGTCGCTCGTTTTGAGTCTTTGAGATATATGTTTGCACATGCTGCACTCGAAGACTGGGAGATGGACTCAATGGACGTTAAGACAGCATTCCTCAACGGTGAACTTGAAGAGGAAATCTACATGGAACAACCAGAAGGATGGGTAGTTCCAGGCAAGGAGGATTGGGTCTGCCTCCTCAAGAAGGCCATCTATGGTCTTAAGCAAGCGTCACGTCAATGGAACGCTAAGATCCACCGAACTCTTCTAAACCAAGGGTTCATACGGACATATTCGGATGCAGGAGTTTACGTTTACTCCAGTAAAACCAACGGTCAAGTCTGCTATGTAGTCCTCTATGTAGACGACTTATTACTCCTTGGAGACTCTAAACCGTTCATTGAACAAATAAAGAATCATCTCAAGAAGGAGTACCAGATGACCGATCTTGGACCAGTAGAGCGTTTCTTAGGACTCAGGATTCGTCGTGATCGTCAAAAGCGACAGATTCTAGTTGACCAATCTGAATACGTTCAGACCGTTTTGGAGAGGTTTCAAATGTCTAACTGCAAACCTGCAAAGACACCTCTACCTGCTGGTTCAGTTTTGGAGAAGAACACGGAAACTGCAACGGATGTATTCCGTACTGAGTACCAGAGCGTCATTGGTAGCATCATGTATGCTATGCTCGGTACACGGCCTGATCTCGCTTTTTCCATAACGAGACTCGCCAAGTTTGCCTCGAACCCGTCGAAGCATCACATGCGCCTCGCACAATATGTCTTGCGCTACCTAAGGGGAACAAAGGACTATGCGCTTTGTTACGACGGTGATTCCAACTCCGGGTTAATTGCCTATTCAGACTCGGACTGGGCAGAAGATCACGATGATAGGCACTCCACAAGCGGCTTTGTGTTCCTCATGGCCAATTGTGTCGTTTCTTGGGTTTCCAGACGCCAACCCACTGTTTCCCTCTCTTCAACAGAAGCAGAGTATAAAGCAGCCTCTGATGCATGTCGTCAAATGGCTTGGCTTAGGAACTTCGGACAGGAGCTTGGTGACAACATGACTGCTCCCACTCCTTTTGATAAAACACGAAAAGTTGGTCAGACTGGGGATTGAACCCAGGTCATCCCATAAGCGCCGGGAGGTGTTACCATTACACCATCCAACCAGTACTAGAGTGTGAATTCATTTCAACACTCCCCCTGAAGTCACGCTCTCGGACATTCAGTTCAGGAACCAACTTTTCAGTGAACTGGAGTTACCCTTGACTAATCTTAGTCAAGGCGAGGGTTACTCTGACCCAGCTTTCTCCTAGCGTACACAGGGCTCATAACCTGATAAAACACGAAAAGTTGGTTCCTGAACTGAATGTCCGAGAGCGTGACTTCAGGGGGAGTGTTGAAATGAATTCACACTCTAGTACTGGTTGGATGGTGTAATGGTAACACCTCCCGGCGCTTATGGGATGACCTGGGTTCAATCCCCAGTCTGACCAACTTTTCGTGTTTTATCATGATAAAACACGAAAAGTTGGTCAGACTGGGGATTGAACCCAGGTCATCCCATAAGCGCCGGGAGGTGTTACCATTACACCATCCAACCAGTACTAGAGTGTGAATTCATTTCAACACTCCCCCTGAAGTCACGCTCTCGGACATTCAGTTCAGGAACCAACTTTTCAGTGAACTGGAGTTACCCTTGACTAATCTTAGTCAAGGCGAGGGTTACTCTGACCCAGCTTTCTCCTAGCGTACACAGGGCTCATAACCTGATAAAACACGAAAAGTTGGTCAGACTGGGGATTGAACCCAGGTCATCCCATAAGCGCCGGGAGGTGTTACCATTACACCATCCAACCAGTACTAGAGTGTGAATTCATTTCAACACCTTTGTGTCTGGACAATCAAGGAAGCATTTTCCTTGCGGTTAATCCTGCCGTGGACCGCCGCACAAAACACATCGAAATACGGTATCACTTCATTCGAGAATTCTACGAGAAGGGTGAAACCGATATCTTCTTTGTTGCGAGCGAAGACCAGCTTGCAGATGCGTTGACCAAGAACGTTCCACTCTCTGGAATAGAGAAACTTCGAACGTCAACTGGCATGGTCATAGCGTCTTGAACAAGTGGGAGTGTTGAACTTCTACCATTTCAGGCGTTATCTTATCAGGCTTGCCTGGTATGGACTTGTATTATGTTCTGCAACGCTACGTACCGTATTGTACGCTTACTCTCTTTCGCTCTTTATCTTATCTATAGGACTCGATTATCTCTCGTCCTATCTCAGTAGATTAGATACCGGACATCCGGGCCTCCGCTCCTTAAGCATATGATATTACCGGTTACCTGGAGTTCCGGATTCCGTCTTACTAACGATGACTCACGTAGATTACGCTTATGACTCATCATGACTCGACCATCAGGTGATGGTCTCACACATGTATATATACTGGGCTGGATACGCCCTCTAATGTATCGTTCCTTCCTCTGCTTTCCTGTGTGCCTAACAGGACTCCCTCAGCAGTTCCCTCAGAGGTTCGTTCACTGCCTTTATAGCTACTTCCAATTCACTCCTTCAACATTCGCGTAAGGCGGTGGTCGCGTCTCTGGTACCTCCTCATCGATGGTGTCGTGTAGTGCCTGGAGGAGTCGTGTAAGAAGGTCGTCGAAGGCGTCAATCGATGGGATGTTGCCGTCAGGGTAGGGTACGTCCTCGACGAGCCGTATCGCCAGGTTCTTGCGGAAGCTGGGCCAGTCGGTTTTGCGAAAGTTCCGGAACGTGTTCTGCGCCGCGTGGGGGACGTTCACCTGGAGTTCCGTGACGACGGGGTAGTGGTCGGTGCATGGGGGGCGTAGCTCCGGTGCAGTGCGGCATCGGACGAGTGATCCCGCCAGCTCTGGCGAGGCGAAGATGTT
>JABYQK010000184.1:0-48387 GCA_022606075.1 Fomitopsis betulina
TGGCCCGAGATACGATTCTACGCAGGCTTGATCAGTGACTGTCGTGTTGTATGAAGCAGTTGATACGCATATCCGAAATATATCACTTTTGCTTGCCGCCAGAGGATAATCAATTATCATGAATGTATACACAGACTGCACGTGAATCGTGACATGTCGCGTAAATGAAGTCACACTCGGGCCTCGGAGTCGGTCTTCACTTTCCTACCACCACCACCTCCTTCCTCCCGTCCTCTTCGCTGCTCTAAGACATGTCGTCGCCCCCTCGGCCACCCTTGTCTCCTCCTCAGGACTTTTGGACTGACGATGTCGACATGCAGGACAGTGGCCAGGCCGAGAAACCTGCGTCCTACGCGCCTGCAGCTGAACCATTATTCTTCCCCTCGACGCCTTCGGTGACCGGAACTCCTGCGCGCAGGAAAATACCTGCGACTCCTGGAAGCAGGACATCTGAAGTGGCCCGGAGGGCAATAGGCTTGAGCACGCCGCGAGGAAAGACCCCGTTGTTCGCTCGTGAGTCCACTTTTCCGCCGTCCAACAACGCGCGTTGACGCGTCCGCAGCCTCAAGCTCCTCTCCTATGGCCTTTCCGAGCTCTCCGACAAAACGGAAGACCCCGTCTGGCAAGCCTCTGCCCGCGATGAGCTCCGACCCTCCGCGGTCGGCCGCAGATTCCGAGCCTTTGGACTTCCCCATGTGCGTGAACTACTTTCGTTCATCTATTTGCAGAAGAACAGCAAGTAAAGGACGCACATCGCGCACACCCAGCGGGCAGGAGACATGTGTCTCGTACAAGCAAGCGGCGACGGTTTGATGTACCATCGCGTTTGCTGTCCAATGGGTCTGTGATCTTCTCGCGCCGTACATCTCGGTGGGCTTGTAGAGAACTGGTCCTGACCCTCAGTGGGGACATTCTGCAGTCGTGTGCGTGGCCGGAGGTGTGCATCATACAAAACGCCATGATTGTGGTCTCACATTTCTGTTGCATGCCAGACCTGTGATTGCGGCGGGTAGTTCGCGCCCGTGATTCTTGATCCCACTGTTCTGCAAATAGCTCTTACACGTCCGCATGTACGAGGATTTATACTGAGGCTTTCGTGACAGGAGCCCTGCCGCTGCAACTCCAAAGAATACTCGCGGCGATATCCACTCCTCGCTCAGTCTCACACCAGTCCGCGCCGCCTCTCGCCGCGCCCAACGGCCACGCAACCTCGACAACGACCTCAACTCGGATGGCATGCACATGGATCTTCCAGCATCGTCTGCGCCGGATCTGACGGCGCCCACGGTTCCGTCCGACGAACCGGACGAAATCCGTGCAATCTGGGGCACCACCGTGAACATCAATGTGACGATGCAGACATTCCGCGACTTTCTGTTAAATTTCAAGATCAAGTACCGCGTCGCGCATGACCGCGAACGCGGCATGCGTACCCGCGTTCTCTCAGCACCTGCGGAGGGCGAGCACACGCTCTACGTGACGTACCTACGGCGGATGCGCCAGACGGGTGAAACGAACCTCAATCTGGATATGGTCAACCTGTCGTCGTACCCGCCGAGCCGAAAGTTGTCTAGTCAGCTTGTGAAGTACCCGCAGGAAGTCATCCCTGCGATGGATCAAGTGCTCAAGGATCTCATGCTCGAGGTCGCGGAGGAGGATCAACAGGCAGGGATGGCCGACATGGTGGGGCCTGCAGGCGAGGAAGAGATTGCAGACATCCTGAGTAAGGTGTACAAGATACGGCCGTTCGGGATGCCGTCTATCAACATGCGCGACTTGAACCCCAGTGGTACGTAGTCGAGTCTGCTATCCTACATCACACGCTCAAGAGCCACTCAGACACGGACAAACTCGTGTGCATCAAAGGGCTGGTCATCCGAGCGACGCCCGTCATCCCGGACATGAAGGTCGCGTTCTTCCGATGCTTAAAGTGCAATCACACCGTGCAGGTCGAGATTGACCGAGGCAAGATCGACGAACCTGGGGTGTGCCCGCGCGACGTGTGCGCGTCCGTAGGGACCATATCGCTCGTGCACAATCGGTGCGAGTTCGCAGATAGGCAAGTGATGCGGCTGCAAGAAACGCCGGACGCGGTGCCCGACGGGCAGACGCCGCACACCGTATCGCTGAGCGTGTATGACGAGCTCGTGGACGTCGCGAAGCCGGGTGACCGGCTTGCGGTGACGGGCATCTTCCGGGGCATCCCCGTGCGCGTGAACCCCCGCCAGCGCACGATGAAGAGCCTGTTTAAGACGTATCTCGACGTAGTGCATGTGCACATGACGAGCAGCGACCGCCTTGGGTTCGACCGGAGCACGCGTGCCTTGGGGAGCGACAGGATTCCTGGTGTCGGCGGGATCGGCGGGATCGGTGGCGGCGCGGACGATGACGATGAGCAAGACATAACGGGCGAGCAGGAACGTCGGGCGACGCGGCGGCAGGAGATGGAAGCGAAGCTGCGGGAGCTCAGTCAGCGCCCCGATGTGTACGACCTCCTTGCTCGATCGCTCGCGCCGTCGATCTGGGCGCTGGATGACGTGAAGAAGGGTATTCTGCTTCAGCTGTTCGGTGGCACGAACAAGAGCATTGCGCGTGGTGGCGGAGGAGGCGGACCTCGCTACCGAGGCGACATCAATGTGTTGCTCGTGGGTGACCCTGGTGTGGCCAAGTCGCAAATTTTACAGGTACGTTGGCTCCTCTCCGTTGTCCGCTAGCATAGTTGACTCGGGGGTCTGTAGTACGTACACAAGATTGCGCCTCGTGGGGTATACACATCCGGGAAAGGGTCGTCCGCTGTCGGTCTCACTGCATACGTTACGCGAGATCCAGACTCGAAGCAACTGGTGCTCGAGAGGTCAGTCCTTCGTCTTATGATGCGTGTCGCATGGTTCACCTTCTCGACTCAGTGGTGCCTTGGTTTTGAGCGACGGTGGTGTCTGCTGCATCGACGAGTTTGACAAGATGTCGGACGCCACGCGTAGTGTCCTCCACGAAGTCATGGTACGTGGCTCTGACGGTTTTCCACCTGTCCCCATCAATCAATGTCCACGCAGGAACAACAAACCGTGTCCATAGCTAAGGCGGGCATTATAACAACTCTGAATGCTCGGACCTCCATCTTAGCCGCGGCGAACCCTGTAGGGTCGAACTACAACCGCAATGCCACCATCACTCAGAACATCGACTTGCCGCCGACACTCATCTCCCGGTTCGATTTGCTGTATCTCGTTCTGGACCAAGTAGATGAGGCCCTGGATCGCAAGCTGGCGCAACATTTGGTCAGCCTCTACCTAGAAGATGTTCCCGAATCTGGCACAGATGACTTTTTGGTACGCCGCAGTTTCGAAAGCAATCCTGCAATCCTGTTGAGATATCAGCTAATGGTCAACTATAGCCCCTCGAGGACCTCGCCGCATATGTCACCTACGCTCGCTCGCGCATCAGTCCAGCCATCACTGAAGAGGCGGGCGAGGAATTGGTGCGCTGCTACGTCACTATGCGCAAGGCGGGCGAAGACCCGCGATCAAACGAGAGACGCATCACGGCGACGACACGGCAGCTCGAGAGCATGATCCGGCTCTCGGAGGCGCACGCGCGGATGCGATTCTCGGTGTTTGTCGAGCTCGACGACGTGAAGGAGGCATACCGGCTCATGCGCGAGGCGCTCAATACGAGTGCGCGCGACCCGACAACGGGCGAGATCGACATGGGCCTGCTCGACACGGGCATTGGCCGCCAGCAGCGCAAGCTCCGCGGGGACATGCGCCGTGCCGTCATCGCGATGCTCGACGGGAACGCGGGCAACACACGCGGCATCAAGTGGACGGAGGCGCTCCAACAACTCGAGGACCAGAGCTCGATCAGGGTCAGCACATCGGAGTTCCAGGGAGTCATCAAGGAGCTCGAGCAGGAGGGATTGGTGAAAGTCGTGGGCGACCGGGAGAGGAGGACGATCCGCCGCGTCGGTGGTGCTTAGCTACCCGGTGTGGGAGGCAAAGGTTTGTTCGGCAGCCTTTGCACTGTACTTGTGGCGTCTGCTTTCCCTGTTGTATCTCTAGTTTCATACCATGTCGTTGCCTAAATGTAACACATAGCCCGCTGCGCACAAACAAGAAGATGTACAAGAACGCTGGAGTTGTGTTTATTCGGCTGAGAGAACTCAAAAGTACCCCGAATAGAAGATAGATTTGTATGTGAAGTAGTTGCCACAAATGACATGTTGGTCGTCGACAAGTGTTGAGCGGAATATGAGACAATGCTAAAGCGAACTCTCATACATCACGTCGATGCATCGTCTGACTCCAGGAGCAAAGCCTCGTTAGCCCGTGCCTCTTCAACGTACGTACGCATGAGCCCGACGACTTTGCGCAGGTTCATGCTGTATTTCGCCGATACAGGGACCACGTCGAGGGTCCTCTCCTCAATCACGTTCCCTGCAGAGTCTTGTATCTGTGTCCTCATCTCCCTCTGCACAAACTCCTCCAACGTGCGAAGCTTCTCCTTGGCGGCCTGGATAGCCTCAGGGTCCTCGCCTGCGCCGCCGAGCAAATCCGCCTTGTTCGCGAGCACCATGCGCGCCTTCGGACTTAGCCCCGGCTTGTACTTCTCAATCTCGTCGCGCAGCACCCGCAGCTCGTCCCACGGCGCGGGCCCCGCAAGGTCGACGACGTACACGAGCGCGTGCGAGCGTTCGATCGCGCGCAGGAAAGAGTGGCCGAGCCCGACGTTTGCCGCGGCGTCCTCGATGAGGCCGGGGTTGTCCGCGACCGTGAAGCGGAACGACTCGAGCGGGCCCTGAGCATCCCCCACCGCACGCGCCTGGTTGCGCGTCAGCACGTTCGCGAACGCGCCGCGCTCCATGAGCTCGTTCTCGCGCTGTGCCTCGACCCACGACTCGTCATAGACAGCGCCGTCCGCGCCCTCGAAGCTTCCGTCGTCTGCGACGCGGATGACCGCCACGACCGGGTTGAGCGTCGTGAACGCGTAGCCCGCGACCTCCGTCTTCGCACGTCCGCCTGTCAGGGCCCGGAGGAGGGTGCTCTTCCCGGCATTCGGCACGCCCACCAAGCCGATGTCTGCGAGCAGCTTGAGTTCGAGCGAGAGCGAGATGCGCTCGCCGTCCCACCCGCGGGTAGCGAACTTTGGAGAGCGGTTCTCTGTCGAGAGGAAGTGAGGGTTGCCCACGCCCCCGTGGCCTCCAGCTGCGATGAGGTGCCCCATGGTATCGGGCCTCCGGTGCCCCAGCGGCGCATTCAACGAGGCATCGTTGTGCTCCACTTCGTCCGAATGATTGAGATCCAGGTATACAGGTGCCTGAGCCTTCTGTCGCTGCCGGTACCTCCGCTCACGCTCTTCGCGATAGAGCCCGCGTTCGGCCTCCTTGAAGAAGCTCCGCTCCCAGTTGTCCTCTTCATACGTGGGGTAATGTACCCATCTGCGCTCACGCAGCATCCTCTTGCGTTCTTCTGGCTCTAGTCCCTCCAGCGCCTCCTCTTCCGCTTCGTATTCGTCCTTCGCACGTCGCACGTCGTCACGCGGGAGTTGGCGCACGATCGTCCCGACGGGTACACGTATGATCGTCGGCGGGGCGTTTTTGCCGTTTTGCCACGTTCCTTGCCCGGTGCCGCCTGGTTGTCCCCGGACTTTAGGTGACACGGAGGACAGCGTAGTAAGGTGGGGTGTTGCCATTATGTAGACATCACCTCCCCGCCCACCATTCCCACCTGACGGGGGACCGTACGGCTTGAACTTCTCGCGATGGAATGCAACACATCCGTCGCCGCCCTTGCCTGTAAGATGGAGGTGAATAAAGAGTCCCGTAACACAGACAAAGACGCACCTCCACGGACATGAATGACAACATTGTCCAGAAACGTTTGGCCCTGCGGTCAATCCTTTAGATACATCAGAGCTGGTATTGAAACGACACACGCGTTTCTCAAGCCACCCTGAGCACTCACGTACTGCCGCCGTTTCCACTCTGTCCTCCGCTGCCGCCGCAATGTCTCTGGGTCTACCTCTACGCTGGGGCTAGATTCATGTGTCGACTCGGCCGTTGTCGAGTACAACCGGAGGGATAGCTGGAACTTGCCACGAATACGTCCATAGCAAGTGCACCCGCCGAAAGCAGGTCGCAGCACCTGTGAGAAGCTCATCCGCCCTTGGAAAGCAAGCCGAAGAGGTCACAAGTGTACCAGAATGAGGCAAAGTAGGGTCGGAGGTGGGCGGTGAATGGCAAGTCGAGACGCCGGCGCCGCACCTTGACCTCGTACCACCACCATGTCCGATAGACGCCTACCCCCATCGACCACTTCCCCCCGTCCCCCCGCCCGCAACGAGGGCCCTCCTGCCGACAAAACACCCTCGACCGCTCGACCCGGTTCGACGAGTGCTGCAGCAGCAGGCACATCACGAACCATGAGTATGCCAGCGCGGCTCCTAAGGAGCACATCACGGAGATGAACCGGTGCTTCGACAATAATGTCGTTGGCCCCGCTCTCAACCAGGCCATTCAGGCTATGGAGGATTGTGACATGTTGGCGAGGGGATTCGACAGTGCTTGTGATATTATGCGTGAGATCGGCAGGGACACTTTCGGCAAGCCGGGAGTCATTCAGCAGCACATGGAGGCTGTGGGTAACACCATGGAGTCCATGAGAAAGGTCATCCACATGCAAGTGGAGCGCGCGGGCGAAGAAAACTGATCCCTCAAGGCTCATGTTGCAGCGCTCACAACGCTGCTCGAGCGGTCGAACCAGAACACAGTCGATGTTAAGGCGATGATGAAGGAACTTTGCCAGGAGCTCGGCAGTCTCAAGGCTGCAACGACGGCTAGCACGAGCTATGCTGGCGTCTCTGTGCCCAAGGGTGTAGCCCCCAAGCCTGCGGAGCCCTCTGCTCCTACCCAGGACCCACGGAAGCGCCCAGCGCCCACTCCGACGCCTGCCCCTGGCAGCGCGTCCAAGGAAGGTCCCCCGCCCCCTAAGAAGGTGCGTGGGGACAATGGCACTGCGCAAGCAGCTGCTCCCGGCCCTGAGGATGGAGAAATCACGGAGGAGTGGAAGATGGAATTGGTCTCTGACTGGGCCCGTCTCTGCGCCACTGCAACTATCGGTGAGCTTGCTCCCACCATCCAACTCAGCGAGGCGTCGGCCATCGCTCGAGGTCTCGGCCTTGACACGCACCCTGCGGGCGCACACTTCCCAGCCGCTGTGCAGCCTGTGGGCACCAGCGCCATCCCGTCGGGTCAGAAGGCGATTACTGCCGGCCCGGAAGTTAAGGCGAAGCCCAAGAAGAAGGAGAAGAAGGGCAAGCCAGTCGAGCATGTGCAATATGCGGGCACTCGTCAGCAGATGGTCTGGACCTTAGTGGTGCAGAGCTCCGTAGCATTCAGCGGGGGCGTTCCCAGCATCACCAGCGACGACATCATCGCCACAGCTAAGTCAGGCCTCACCACCGCCACTGTGAACGTGCCCCTCAAGGCCGTCATCAAGCATTTGGGTAAGGACGCCATCCTGGAGTTCTTGGCGCGCCCCTCGTCAGAGGAAGTGGTTGGAGTGCGCAACTCCATCATCAACATGCTAGTACTGAGGTTGCTGGGCAGGGTGGCCTCAGTCAACTTCGCATCACCGCTTATGCGAGTCGGGATCGAAGGATTCCCCAAGATGCGCCAGATCGCAACTCTGGGAGGCTGCACTACGGTCGGGGAGTATTCGCAGCACGAGGTGTGGGCGGAGCTCCAAGCAAGTGCCAGGACAGACAAGCAGACGAAGGAGTTCGCTGACTTCGTTCTAGAATTCACTTCTGCGCCAGTCGCGAAGTTCGAGGGCAACCCAGGCAGATCAGGCGTCTGGGCATGCTACGTCAAGGACATGGTGCGCGGCTCCATTTCGGAGCACTTTTGTTCAGATAAGTTCACGATCAAATTATTTGGTCGTGCTTACCACATCCGGCGTCTTTCGGCCCGGAACGTGATGCCTTCCTGCATGAGGTGCTGGCAGTGGGGTCACTCCGCCGGCCAGTGCTCGCAGATGGGCATGTTCTGTGGCCGGTGTGGCTCCAAGCACCAGGACCTTGCGCACGAGAGCTCTGCTCTGTGCTGCACGGGGATTCGCCTTCATAGTGGCAATGCTCCGGACAAGTGTCTGCCGGAGCACGCTTACTGCCCCAACTGCAAGACAAAGGGTCATGGCCCCTCGGATCGCATCAACTGTAAATTCTGGCAGCATTCATCGGAGAAGAAGTGGATCGAGAACCACTCTGCGCGCGCGGAGTCGGTGAAGGCTCAGCTAGCGCGCGAGAAGAAGGAGCTTGACTCCATCAAGAAGACGCTCAAGGAAGCTCAGAAGGCTTCTGATGAGGCAAGGAAGACAGCGGAGACAGCCTTCATCGAGGAGGTGTCTCAAGGACTCGCAGAAGTGACCGGAATGGTCATGGATGCTTAAACTTCGTGAGTAGTTGCCTTATTAATGACAACCTACAACAGGGCTGAACGGGGGGCTTCAGCGCGCAGCGCGTCCCCTTCCTTACCGGAGCCACTTGACCGGAATGCAGAGCTAAGAGCTGCCGTGGAAAGGCTGTTAGCAGGGATAGGTCAGGAGTTGGGAGCGGAGGCAGCAGGCGATGTGGACGCCGGCCCCGTTCCAAATTTAGATCATATTTTATACAGGCACGAGGGTGCACCGGAACATGTACATCAGGACGTGGAAGTGGAAGCTGAAGCGGCTCCACAATATACTATTCAGTGCATATCAGCGAACGTGCAGAAATCTCACGAGAACACTACCCAGCTTCTCGAAAAGTACTGGGATGCAGACATCATATGTGTCCAGGAAATATTCTGGGGAAAGATAAAAATGGTCGTCTCCAGCAAGAATAAGAAGGGTGATGTGTATGAACAAACATGCGCGCACCGTAATTTTGCATGCTATGGAGCAAGCAAGGACTCGCGGGTGGCAACATACGTCAACTGCAAGTGGAGGGGCGCTTCGCCTCACGTCATCACAGGCAATGTGTCACACAATGACACATTATTAGTCAGCATCAATACACCGGACGGGCCGTTTACGGTCCTCAACGTGTACAATGACAGCAATGAGCATGTGGCAGTCTCACACCTGCTAAATGTCTCGGCGCACCTTCCTCCTATCTCTATGATGTGTGGAGATTTTTAATTTGCACCATGCCTCGTGGGATAAGCACACTCGGGAACACAACATGAACCCGCCTCATGCTCAGAAGAGCGGAGAATTAATGGACCTCGCTGCTGAGCTCCAACTCCTCCTGGTTAACAGTGAGGATGGACCACCTACATGGCAGTCAAACAATGCTGCATTGCCTCGCTACACACTGGATTTGGTGTGGAAGAGAGGCGATTACGAGATACAGGACTTTAGGGTTCAACATGGTGCTAGGCATAAGAGTGATCATTCACCCTTAGTCTGGAAAGTGATTGTGGGCGGAGCGCCCAACATCGAACCCACACTTGGTCGGGTTTCCAAAGGCTCTTGGAAATTCAACGAAGACATGGCCAAATTAATTGCGGACCTCCCACTTGAGTGGGAGAGCACACAAGACATTGAGAACACCGGAGAAGCATTATTCTCCGGTATTCAAGAGCTCTGGAAGAAGCATGCTTCCAAACCCAATTGCACCGGTCATTCCAAAACGTGGTGGAATGAAGAGTGCGCACAGGCCTCCAAAAGTCTGCGCCTAGCCCGTAAAAGGACTAAACTATTGCGAAAGCTAAGGGGCTTAGTTTTCCGCACTTTGGGACATCAAAGTGTCCAGTATGAACGGTACAATGACTTACATGATACCATGCAAAAGTGTGTGAAATCCACATGCCAATGGGTAGCCGCTGCTTCTAAGCACACTAAAAGGGTCTTCTTTGACAAGATCATCGCTCACGCGCACCCACAGCTCATATCCAATTATGTTGTGTGGATGCGGCCTAGACGGCTTGACTCCAGTGTGCAAATCAAGTGCGCTGACGGCACCGTCATTGATAGCCAGGAAGACCTTCAAACAGAATTCCGAGAACAGTTCACTCCGTCGGTCCCCCGACAAGTGGACATGAGTATTATGGACGAGCTTCCTAAATGGGAAACACAGACATTCAATGACATCTCCAATGAAGAGATATCTGAGAACCTTGCGGATATGAGTAACACCTCAGTTGGCGGGGAAGATCACATCAATTGGCTATGGGCTAAGACCATATTCCATTGCATAGAAAAGAAAACGGACGAAAATGACAATGTCACGTACATCCACTGGGGACCTAAGGTCTACCAATTCTTCAAAGCTTTCTTTAATGCTTGCATTAAAAAGCATAAATTCCCTACTGCGTTCAAGCGGTCCATAACAGTAGTAATCCCTAAGCCTAACAAGCCGGATTACACTAAAGCCAAAGCATATCATCCGATATGTCTCCTCAGTGTGTTTGGCAAGCTATTTGAAAAGATACTTGCGAAGCGCATGCAATTTGATGCTCAGAAATTTGGCATCATGCACCCATGCCAATATGGCAGTACAATGCAACACAGTACCACTGATGCTGGCATTGAAGTTGTGCACTTTGTGCATGAAGCTTGGGCGCGAGATCTCACTCCTTCAATGTTGCTGTTGGATGTGTCTCAATTTTACCTGTCTCTAAATCACAACATTCTTGTTGAGATGTTGAGACACGAGGGGTTTGTGGAGGACTTGGTTGAGTTCTTCGCTGATTATCTAAAAGGCTGGTTTACCCGGTATTTGTTCAACGGCAAGCTCACGGATGCCACTCCCACACTGTTGGGAGTGGGCCAGGGATCTGCCTTCTCTCCGATGGGATCGGGGCTGTACATTGCTCCAATCTTACATAAGCACTTCCCAGTGGATCGTAAGATGCCTGGGAATGGTACACTGAAGTTCTATGTGGACGACGGTGCATTCATGGTAGCCGCTCTGTTGAAATCAACGATTCAGCGCAATATTACGCAGGTGGAACTCAATGTGGAGTACCTGCAAGTTATGTTCCACTCCCTCAATGGCGACCTATTACGGGTCGGGTCGGGAGTAGAAGCTGATAAAGTAGAAGTCATGCACTTCTGGAAGAAGTGGAAACCGTGGAAGCCGGATAAGCCCACAGGCCCTGACGTAGTGATCGAGATTGATCGAAAGATTAATCACATCATTCCAAAATTGTCAATGAGATACTTAGGATTCTATTTGGATCCCAAGTTGTCATTCAAATCTCATATCCACTTCTATGTGGCTAAAGCAGCTAGCACGGTGTCCACTCTCACCATGCTAGGCAACTCTCTTCGGGGGTTCACCCCCATGCAAAAGAGACAATTATACATAGCACATGTGCTTCCGCTCATGTGCTATGGTGCGCACCTGTGGTGGAAACCTGGGTGGAAAGGAATTGGCTGGATTGCGAAAGAGATGCAGGGGGCGCAATCCCGAGCTGTCAGATGGATCACGGGGGCGTTCCGAACGACCCCGATTGGAGCCATGGAATTGATCGCCGGAGTGGTTCCGGTGAAAGTGAATATCACAAGATACATGGAGAAGCATGCTCTCCATATCAAAACTCTTCACCCGGGCGTTAATGAGTCATGAGTGGGAGCTCTCGGACGTTCCCACATCTGATCTCAACGCTGAAATGCCATTCCGCGTAGGAAGGCATAGCAAATCAAAGTCCCCTATGGTGCACTTTGAGAGAATGGCCAAGGCAACGGATGAAAAGTTCCATGTCTTAGCATCGGTCTGCAGGCCTGGTGACAGGTTAATTGACCGAGATGGAGATGACGCCATCGAACATGTGTTGTTCTATCATGATAAGCGGGATAATCATGATGACAACATTAAATCTATCCCAAAGAAAAAGGGTGGAGATAACGGAAAAGTTGGCAATGATTTCAAAGACTGGATCCATAACACATGGACGCCTGTGGTGTCCACATACATGCATGACAGAAACATTCTGATGATATGGTCGGATGGGTCTGTCATCCCGGGGAAAGATGACGATTATCTCCAGGTCAAAGGCAAGCCAAACTTGCAAAAAACAAGGGCATCGGGCGTGTATGTCATTACGCGCAATGACAAAATGGTCTCGGAGGACTCTTGGATGTCCGGGAAATGTACAAGCTTTGATGCGGAGGTGCAGGCATGTTATCTCGGTGTCAAAGCGTGTTGAACAATAGAGAGCGCCTAACTAGGCAGCCGAGTTCACACACCGGTACTCCGGGTAACAGGAGTAACACATGCATCGTAGATAGAATCACATGCATCAGGATTGGTACTATACAGTAGCTTAGTCAGACGGTCTCCTACATGTATATAAAGACCCCTGTAGCGTAGTACAATCCAAGTCGCTCAACAGCAACTTTGTGTGCATCAAGCCTCACAGCTCAACAACCAGGTAAGTTAGCGTCCCGCTACACTGCGTAAGGAAGCCTGCTCGTCAAAGCGGCCATGGAAGTAATCCGCCCATCAGATCACACTATAGTTATTGCCAGCGATAACATCGGCAACTTGCGGTGCACTATGAAGCCCAGTGGGGTTGGTTCCGGCCAGCTTCATGGTGTGTGGATTAGTGAATACTTGAAGGAAATGAACTGTAAGGTTGTATTCCTATGGAGCCCATCTCATGTTGGGATTCAATGGAACAAGTATGTGGATAAACTTGCTTCCGATATAAACAAATCAGACGAACCTTTGCCTGATTACAAATCATTTGCTTTCCAGGGACAAGAAATCTGCCAGAAAGTAATAGATGATTGGTTGGACATTGCCGGCCTCAAGTACAAAGTCAAGCGCACACCGGTAGCAGGAGTCCCGGGTGTCCCTGACAAATCCATTCGCACTTGTCACAGTGCTTATCTAGGGTATGGTTTGTGGTGGGATGAGGGGTTAAAGCCCCGCACCACGGGAAAATTGACGAGCAGGCTACTCTTACACAGTGTAGCGGGTCGCTAACTTACCTGGTTGTTGAGCTGTGAGGCTTGATGCACACAAAGTTGCTGTTGAGCGACTTGGATTGTACTACGCTACAGGGGTCTTTATATACATGTAGGAGACCGTCTGACTAAGCTACTGTATAGTACCAATCCTGATGCATGTGATTCTATCTACGATGCATGTGTTACTCCTGTTACCCGGAGTACCGGTGTGTGAACTCGGCTGCCTAGTTAGGCGCTCTCTATTGTTCAACACTCCCCCTTGCTAAGTGCAGCGATAGATGCACGCAAGCATTAAATGGCGCATAGTGCAGCCGACTATGCTGGACTTCTAATCATAAAATCTTAGTCCGAGCATTTCTCTGAATTTGAGAAATTTGATACGACCCAAGTTCTTAGTGAACAAGTCTGCCGGATTGTCATCAGTGCTTACGTAGAAGACTTCGACTTTCTTGTCTTCTACTAGCTCCCTCACGTAGTGGTAGCGAATGTCAATGTGTTTAGACCGACGCTCCGTGATGGGGTTGGAGCTAATAAATATTGCTCCCTGATTGTCCGAGCAGATGGGCAGCGGTCCGAGCTTGTAGCCGGTCTCCTCCAGGAGCATCTTTATCCAGGCTACTTGTCGCGAGCAATCACTCAGCGACATATACTCAGCTTCAGTGGATGACAGGGCAACTGTCTTCTGCCTTCTAGACAGCCAACTGAACGCGCCGTTCGCGAACTTTAAGAAGTGCCCAGACCGTGACTTTCTGGCTTCTGGGCTGTCTGCCCAGTCAGAGTCAGTGCACGCCAATAATCCATTGCCGCTTTGTCCTTCATAAACTAGCGCATAGGATTTTGTGCCAATTAAATAGCGGCAGATATACAGCGCTCTGTTTAAATGGTCCTGTGACGGATTTGCTGCAAACTGCGCAAGTAATGTCACGGCGTAGCAAATGTCAGGTCGAGTTCCAAGCATTAGATATAGCAAGGAACCGATGACGGTCTGGTACTTGCTTCGAAGCGCTGGGTCAGCTGTGCCAGTATTGGCAACAGGCTTGTATCCAGCAGGGAGTGGAGTTGGCGCAGATTTCGCATTCTGCATGCCACAGCGCTGCAGCACTTTCTCAAGGTAGGCGCACTGATCCAGATGGATTTCGCGTCCTTTCCGAGTTATGCGCATGTGCAGAAATTCCTTGACGTCGCCTAAGTCGCGACACTCCCACTTCTTCATGAAGCGGTCCTTTAATGAAAGGACTAGGGTCTTATCCTTGCCACAAAATATGGCATCGTCTACATAGACAATGATCAGCACGAAGCGACCATCTTTTGTCCTATAGACGAATATTCCGGCATCGGATACGAGGCGTTTACAGCCAAGTTCCTTTAGGGACTCATTGAGGGTGCGCCACCACGCAAGCCCTGCCTGCTTAAGTCCATAGAGAGCGCGAAGTAACCGGAGTACTTTGTGCTCTTGGCCTGGTACTGCAAAACCTTCAGGTTGCTCCATATAGATTTCCTCGTCGAGCTTGCCATAGAGATAGGCGTTACGGACGTCTAGTCCGGAGACGTGCATATCCTCAAGCGCAGCTAAGGCGAGGATTAGGCGTACAGTCTCAAAGCGTACAACTGGAGAGAAGACCTGATCATAGTCAAGGCCTTCAATCTGGGAGTAACCTTGGCGACCAATCTGGCCTTTTTCCGACCGTCAGTTTTGACGTCGAATACCCAGCGGTTTTTAGTGACCTTTCGTCCCTTAGGACGGTCAACCAGTTCATAGACATTGTGTTTACGAAGTGCCTCAAGTTCTTCGCGACACGCTGCCATCCACTCCTCAAGCTCCTTTTTAGGTAGCTTTAGTATATCGCGGAATGACCATTCTCTCGGGCTGGTCCCGTCTGGTAGATCGTTGTCGAGGGTGGGTAGCGCTTTTGCAAGCAGCAACTCGACTAACTTAACTCCCCCTTCCCGGCATAATTCTGCCAGTAGTAACTCAGCGCTTTGCGCTTCATCCTCATCGGATGGGGCGGACTCGACAGGTTCGTCGCGTGGAGGAGGATTTGGCGCAGAACTAGGTCCGGGAACCTATTGTCTTTGCTGCCTTTGTGGTCCGGTTTTGGTACGGGAGCTACCCGCATCCTCACCGACCATCTTTTTCCATCTCCCCTGATTTTCGATGTCCTTTACTATGTCTTGGGGCTTCCGCTGCTCACCATAGACATTACCTCTACGAGTTACTGGTCTCCGCTCCCTTGCTGAACGTTGCGGCTCCATTGGGGGCGCAGGGTGTTCTACCAGTGCATGGGGCGGTGGTACTGGGTCTACGGGCGCATCCTGCAGCTCCTGCTCATCGTCATGAACATGACCGTTTCCCCTTTTAGGAAGGTGATGTTTTGGATGATCATCATCCTCATCCTCATCTACCTGAGGTGTGGTATTTGGTTGATTTTCTGGGATCATTTCTTCTCGAGGTGGCCAAACTCGAGTTGTACCCCGACGATTTGTCAAGGGGCACTTAGGAAACATAGTTTCGTCAAACATCACGGTGGATGATCTGAACAAAACATTATCTGGTGCTCTCATGAAGAGCCATCCGCCAGTGCGCTCTGTAGAGCCATCTCCCCCAAGATAAACCATCAGCTCCGATTTGGGCGATAGACCGTTTTTCCTAATGTCCTTGGGTATGAAGACATACGCACCGCAGCCGAAGACGCGCAGGTGCGCCACAGATGGCGGCTCGCCATTTATCAATTCGTAGGGGGTAAGCCAATTAAGGCGACGAATTGGTGTCCTGTTGTAAACATGGACTGCATGATCCACAGCGAATTCCCACCAGGATGGAGGTAGACAAGCATCATGGCGCATTGCCTCTGCTTTGTCCATGAGTGTCCTATTGAAACGCTCAGCTCTGCCATTCTCCTGAGGAGTATGCGGCGAGCTCTGAAGGATCTCTATGCCATTATCCTTTAGAAGGTCTTTGAATGCAGCGGAGACGTATTCTCCCCCTGCATCAGACAACCACTTCTGCACTGTCTTTCCATATTTAGTTTTTACCATGGCTAGGAATTGCCTTGTGGCTGTAATCGCTGCAGATTTCTTGCGCAGATTTACAGTCCATGCGTGCGATGAAGCGTCATCATAGTACAGTATGTAGTACTTGTACTTATGATAGGAATCTACTGGGAAGGATTTTAAGTCCGAATGAATAAGTTCAAACGGTACCTTTGCCCGGTAGTTGGACGGCGGGAAAGACTTAGAGTGCATTTTCCCTTTTGCACATCCTTGGCATATTGGTGAGTCCTTAGGAATCTCCACCTTTCTGGGAAACCCAGATGTATGCTCCTTCGCCTTTGCAAGCACATCCTTTGAAGGGTGCGCAAAGCAGTGATGCATAGTCGAATAATCGACTTCATTTACGTTCACATAAATATTCTGAACGTTTTCACCTGATTCAGCCACGAGGGTGAAGGTGGTAGTATCCGGGTGCTGCGGTGTAAACCTGAATAAAGGTTTCCGCGCTCCTGGTTCATACAGACTGATATGCTGCGCTGTTGCGCGCAAGTCTAGTCCGTCTTGGAGGAACATCCCCAATGATAAGAGACGAGCCGAGCAATTCTCCATGTAATAGACTGGATATAGGCGCGTCTGCAGCCATTGTTCGTCTATTTGGTAGTTTAGGAACACAGTTCCTTTAGCAATAATGCTTCCTACCGCTCCTTGTTGTGCCGTTTGAGTACGGATAGGAGTCTGGAGATACTTGAATTCTGAGAAGTCTCTTATGTCATTTGTAATGTGCAAAGATGCACCTGAGTCCAGTAGCCACTCATTCGCTGAAAAGCGACTTTTTCCTTTTCCCTTACAACGTGAGCATGCAGCGTAATCGCGCGAATGAATACATTGTACATTTTTCAAGCCGCTACTAAGTACATTTACAAATGTCCGAGCGCCGTTGTGCAAGTCAGAAGCGGCTGTTAAAGCGCTGTTAGTAGCTTGCTTAGGGTTAGGAATATGAGTGACGTACTCATTGCCCCAGTCGTCGTAGCCATCGTATGGCTCCATGCAGCGGAGCTCACCCGTTAACGGGTTCCGAAAGCTTTCGTCGACGATAGGGGGCGCAAGGCCTGCGGCCTGCGCTATCATGCCGTTTAACTCGGTGTCGTGCGCGTCGATGTCTTCTTCGTCTGTTGCCCAGACGATGGACCTCTCTTCGGCGTCGCGGAAGTCGTCGTCCTCGCTGATGTATTCATCGCGCATGACCTCATCGATGTGATCGGCCATGTCGTCGTCACTGACCTTGCTGTGCTTTGAAGCGCGCGACTCGGTGTCCGAGGGGACTTCTTCGATGTGAGCAGAGCTCATGACTTCCTTCAGTGCGCGGATTGTCTCCGGCGTGCCGGCGACGTCTAGGTCCTTGGCGAGCTGGAGGGCTTCTCCGAGCCAGTCACCGCGTGCGCGCTTCTTGCCCTTGTTGGGGGCAGGTGCTGCGACCTTCCAAGTCCTGCTGCCCGAAGGCGCTAACTCGACGACGGTGCTGGTCGTCGGGGCGGGGATTGACACGGTGTCGGCGATGTGCATTTCTGCATGTTCGTCGTGCGAATGCGGCTTACCACGGTTTTTACTGCCGCGCTTTCCCCGAGGAGTAAAGCCTTTTGCTTTCTCCTTGCCCTTGTCCTTCCACTCCTTCTTACCCGCGCTGCTGCTGCCCTCAGGGCGCTGCTGCTGCGAGAAGGAGGGATTGCCCTTTTTCTGCTTGATAGCAGAAATCTTCTGGGCGGACGACTGCCCCTTGGTCTTCGACTGTTCCCAGGAAGCGGTTAGGGCGTCCTGGGCGCTGCTCGGTGTGAGATCCTTGATCTCAATCTTGTTGAGGGCCAGCTGGATAGCTGTCTCATACCAAGGTGGAGCGGCCCCCAAGATAATCAGGGTTCTCATCTGAGGCGGCAGAGAGAGGCCAGCTCCGTCGAGCTCGTCGAGGTTGCTCTGGATCTTTGAGATCGCAGGGCCGGGGTGCTCGTTTGCCGGAATACGGACGTTTACAGCTGCCTTGAAGAAGGCAAAAGCCCCCATGGCGCTAGTCCTTCCGTAGAGCCCTTTCAGGGTATTCCAGATTGTCTTCCCAGTCGTCTTCGTTCTGACGAGCTGCGCGACTTCGACGCTTAGGCGCAAGCGAATGCTGCCCATAGCTTTCGACTGCATCTGCATCCATTCAAGGACCTCTGCGCGGTTTCCTCCGTCCGTAGCCAAAACAGGCTCATCGAAGCCGTCGGGTATCTCGATAAGAATCCAGACGCCTTGCGACTGCAAGTATGCTTTCATCAAATCGGCCCATCGGCGGTAGTTCGATCCGTCGAGGACGGGGACGAGGTTCTGCAGAGAGTTCGACATTTTTGTTGTTTGTTAGTGGTGGTAGAGCGGTTGGTTGATAAGGTTCTGTGAACGCATTATGAGTGCTCTGACTTATGCTGCCGGGACGGCGCTGACACCACACTGGACTCATTGTTTGGGATGGCGACAGCTGAGCTGTGCACGACCTGCAGCCATATAGGCGCAAAGTCTCCCCCTGACGTCAAAGCCCCTAAGGGCGACGTCCAGGCAAGCTAACCTGACCCGCAGCGGACGCAGCCATAAAGGCGCAGTACCGCGCAGTGCTCAGGGCTCATAACCTGACGAGCAGGCTACTCTTACGCAGTGTAGCGGGTCGCTAACTTACCTGGTTTGTTAGCTGTGAGGCTTGATGCACACAAAGTTGCTGTTGAGCGACTTGGATTGTACTACGCTACAGGGGTCCTTATATACATGTAGGAGACCGTCTGACTAAGCTACTGTATAGTACCAATCCTGATGCATGTGATTCTATCTACGATGCATGTGTTACTCCTGTTACCCGGAGTACCGGTGTGTGAACTCGGCTGCCTAGTTAGGCGCTCTCTATTGTTCAACACTGTATAGTACCAATCCTGATGCATGTGATTCTATCTACAATGCATGTGTTACTCCTGTTACCCGGAGTACCGGTGTGTGAACTCGGCTGCCTAGTTAGGCGCTCTCTATTGTTCAACACAAATCACCCTTCCTATCCCTAGGGAAAGTCGATCTGAGCAAGACAAATGCAGACGGCAAGGATAAAACTTATGAGGAACTCGCGTTCCCCACTAAGCTTCGCAACAAGGAGGTAGCCCGATTCACGCGGGTTATCACCGAACACTTCCCATGCGGGGAGTACAAGAAGCGCTTTAAGCTTCTACAACTGGGAGAGTCGGATAAATGTCCGTGCCTCCTTCGGAACGGGTACCGGGAAACCCGAGATCATATAATCTTCAAGTGCCCATATTACATAAGGCACAAGAAGTACGAGCACAAGCCGTTCGTGGGCCCGTTTTCTATAAACAGGATATCGCAAAAGACAAGTCCTGGTATTCTAGACATCAAAGGGGATGGTCCTCGCTTGATGTCTTGCAATTCCTTCAACTCAACCCGATGGTTGGCACGTTTGAGTGGGCAGAGATCCTTTCCAAATGCAAGGAGGATCGCGCCCAGGGCAATGAGCACACCATGGCGTGGGCTAGGCTGGAAGCGCACACAGTGTGGCACGCTGGCAAAGTTCTGGAATTCCAGAAGGAATGGGATGGGCTTTCTGAAAAGGAACGTAAAAGGACCCACAAGGAAGCCCATAGGAAGTACACGGTGGCATTCGATCCGTCGAAGGCAGAGAAGTTCGCAGAAGAACTGTACAGAACGTGGCAGTACAGGGACACTGAGGAAATTCAAGAAGGCAGGCGCGAAGCACTTGAACGAAATGAATTAGTGGATGAGCCTTTTGTCCACGTTCCTATCCACGGGGTCATGGAGCCCGAACAAGGAGTATTGGGAGAGGAAGTAGTTCCTCTGTCACAAGCGGAGGAGCATGAAATTGCCCCAGTCAACCACGAGGTTCCTGTCCTTGGCTTTGCCCCTCGAGCCTCTCAAGTGGAGGAGGAGGAACTTATTTCTGCGCATCTAGACCAGGGGTGGGTGGATCTCCCTCATCGGGGGTTCATTCTGCCTGAAGGGTGGTTGTTAGACGCAGAGGAGAGGAATAATGAGAGGTTGATCGATTTCTTCGGTATCCTACTTGTTGCAACACCGCCCCCTGCGGGGGCGGAAAGAAATGACTGATTGAATCAGTAGATACTCTGCATGTACTTAGGGTATGGAGTATAAATTCGTAGAATTAAATAATAATAAAAAGTCGAGACGCCGGGCGCTGCGAGAAGTGTAAGTTGTTATCATTGTTATAAGTAATGTTAACCGAAGGCAAGAGAGCCGGTTACAACCCCTCCCTGCTATTTAATGAGTCGACGGCAGAAGGTTGTCCAAGGCTGAAAACCCTCGACATTATGATGACCAGGTAACTGGCAAGTGCCATCAGAATCATCATCGAGCGTACCACCTCGCGTAGGCCGTTATTTCAGCACGTGAAACGAAGCAGGATATATCATCTGTTATGTAAAGTCCACGATCCAATCTATAAGATGTATGGATACAAACACAACCAAGGAAATACTCAGACTAGACGAAGCATAAGCATATACGACATACGACGAATACTATGTTACGAAGAACAAGAACCCCATCCGCGCGAACGAGCTATGAATGTACGAGTGCGTGCGGAGACGGGGGCAGTGTATAGATAGTCATGCATCCCGCGAACCCTAAGGCAAAGTAAGCGGTCGGCGGGGTCGTAGAAGGGTGTGCATAGATAGGGCGTTAGATGGGCATGAGGGAATGGGAACGAACGGACAGGACATAAGGGATAGACAGAGGTGAGCAACGAAACTAATCCGGGGACAACAAAAGAGGAATAAGGATAGGCGGGAGGGATGGTGTGTGCAGGAAAAAAACGAAGACTCAAACCAAACGGGGTATACACCGTCTATCCCACATACTTGTACTCGTTCCACATCTCCGGGCCTGCCCCGTGCTCGGGCGGAAGCCACGTATGCGGGCCCGGCATCGGCATACCCTGCGGCTGGGGCTGAGACTGTTGTTGTTGTTGTTGCTGCTGCTGCTGCTGCTGCTGCTGCTGCTGGTGGTGGTGGGCATGATACTCATGCTGAGGCATGGCCTGCACGTGTTCAGGCCTGTACTGCATCCCGTACCGCGTCTCCACCATCGTCGACATCGCCAGGCCGCCCTGCGCCGCCGACGGGTCCATCGGCAGGCTGCCCATAGGTGGTGCGATGTTCTGCGGGTGGCCCATAGGCGCGTTCTCGTACCCTTGCGATGGCTGTGGCGCGGGCGCATACTGGTAGTAGGCATGGGGTGGCGAGGGGCCCCCACCGTACGACACCGGGCTCGGTTGCGAGAGCGACCCGGGGTCGAAGAGGGACGCGCCCTGCGGCGAGTCGGAGAACGTCGAGCCGTACCGCCGCCGGTCGTCGTCGTCGCTTGCGAACTGCATGGGGAACTCGTCGTGTTGCATCTGGTCACGCACCGGTGTCGGGGGTGCGCGCTGGGGGTACCCATCGTGCGCACTGGACACAACGGGCTGCGCATGAAGTGGCGGAAGCGCTTGAACGTGGGATGTGGACGAGGAAGTAGCAGACGGCGGACCGCTTGCTGGCGTTGTAGTATGCCGTGGTGGTGGCAAGGGACGTGAGAGAGGAGCGGGGGTGGGCATGAGAGGAGCGTTACTCGATACCGACGCACCCCTCTGTCTGACAATCCCGCTCGGCGGTTGACTGGGTCGCGCACGGATGCCCACAGGCGGTTGTCTGCCCTTGTCCCTGTCCTTCTCCCTCATCTGCTTCTTCTCCCTCCGCCCCGACACATCCGACTGCATGATAGATGTCTCTCTGCCATGCACCATCCCACCATGGGCCTTCGGGGGTGAGCGTCCAGGGTCGTGCTTGACCGAGCTCACGGATGGGCCAACATAAGGCAGTTGGAAGCCGGGGTTCATGCGTTCCTCTTCGCCAACGTCGCGCTTGCGCTTTACCCCCGCCGCGCCACCACCGCCTCCATTTGCGCGTGCCGCCTCGGCCTTCCGCTTCATCATCTCGACGACCCTCACAGCCTCCACTCTGTTCCTCTCTCCCGACGCGTCTGCATCCAGAGCCCTTAGCACCTCAAGAGCCGCCGCGACGCCCTTCAGCGCCTCGCTCGCAAGAAGGCTCGCCGGTTGTTGGACGACTGCATGCGCACACACAACCGCGGCGTCGAACAACGCGCGGCCAAAGTCGTACAAGTCAAATGCCGCTGGTCGCGTATTCGCCCACACGCCGTGCAGCACCCGGCTAGCATAGATGATCGTATGCGCCGCGTTCAGTGTCGCCAGCACGGCTTGGTGCTTCCCAGCGCCAGAGTGTCCGTCTTTCAGGAAGGGCAGGTACAGTTTCAAAATGAGCCGATTCGCAAGGATGGCAAGCTCGCTCTTCTGCGCAAGCAACACGGAACCAGAGGAGGTCGGAGCCGGGACCGCAGGCTCGGCCCAATCGCGATCGAACTCGAGACGGAATGCGGGCGGGAGATCTGCAAGGAAGCTAGCCACGTCAGCTTCGAACAGTGCCGCTTGGTCGATAGATAGTTCGTTGACATCATCACTCAGCGGGTCCCTGAACGTCTGCTTCTTGACGTTCTTGACGAGTTGCGCGAGCCTAACATGCCGTCAACCACTGTCACGCGGATCCTCGCAAAAGGGCACTCACCTGCACTTCAACGTGAAGTACGCAGAGCTCTTATCGGGCCCATCTACATTTTCGCAGGGCGCAGGCAGGACGGTTGAGCTCGGGCTAAACGCGTCCTCGTCGACATCGGCGGGCAGGTGTGTCGTGAACGAGTTGTCCGGAATCAGCGGCGGGTGGCCCATGCAATCCGACACGAAGCTACATTCGTCCATCACGGTCAGCACCGGAACGGTCCATGGAACTCGGCGAGACACCCACAGGTCATAGTAGAACACGTCCCACCAGAGCCTCCGTCGCGCTTCCGCGTCAAACAGCGAGTACGTCCCCGGGAAGTCATCGGGGTCATTCGCGAGACCCATCATACGCGCAACATTGATCATCTTCCCCACCTGCAACCCCTGATCAGCCTCTGCACCCACAGAACCACCCACCGCGCGGACGGAGCAGCGAGCGACACAACTCACCAGCGGGAACACGCCCTGCTGCACACTCATCCCGCCAGGATAGCAATGCAGGAGGTACAACACCTGCAAGAGCATCGTGACAACCGCATCGACATCGTATGCCGCTGTGCGCTCCGCAAGACCCATCGCCTGCTCCGACAGCGCGAACAGCGCAGCATGGTCGCACCGCTCGGCCTCGCTCGGCTCATCTTGCGCCCGCGACGAAGACGTGCCCGGCCGCGACCCTGAGTGTTGCGACGTCGGTGAGCGGTTGTGTCCAAGCGACGCCGGGTTGGCTTTGGATGCGACGAGCGCACCGAGCGCGAGTCCCGCACACGCGCTTGCGAAGAAGCTCAGCGTCGGCCTCGGCTGTGGCGCCTTGGCTTTCTTTCCAGGCGACCCGCCGTAGAAGATATCGCGCGCGTGCTCGCGCATGTTCGCTTCGCCCGCCGAAGCCTGCACAGGGCTTGAACCGGCTGATCCGTCCTCGCCCCAGGAGATCATTGCTTCGAAGCGCTGGATCCAGTGCCCAACGTGGAAACATGGGTGTAGGACCATCGTCTCTTCGAGGCACCATAAGATCTCTGCCCTGCGCTCCTTCGACGGTAGGTGTCTGAGCAGCTCGGGCGTCACTTGGGGCAGAGGCTCGGGGGTGGGAATGCCGACAGAAGGAAAGAGGTCAGTCCCGTTTGTGACATGTGTGTTACCTACGGGCTCGAGAGATGGGAGGAATTTGGAGTAGGATACGGGAGGAATGAACCGGGGGAGTGACGAGATGGGGGAGACAGCAGTATTCGCGAATGGTGCAGGAACAGAAAGGAGGATAGGCGTTGGCTCGACCTTCACCCGAGGAGCAGATGGGCTGCCCGTCGAAGGATCTATCTGCCCATGGAGGACATCGTCAAATTCACTAAGCCAGATGCTTGCGACGTCTTCGAGGCTGATCACGACGGAGCTCCCACTGACACCTGTCGCAAGAAGTGCGCGGTCGTTGCTAATGCTATGCACAATTGTCGGCCCAGTAGGTGCTCCTGCGGCGATGCCTGCCGCGTTTCCAAAGGGTGCCTTGAACCCAGCGTTGCCGAATACGCTCTGGACCGACACTCCCGCAGGTGCCTCGCTCACCTTTGCAATGAGGCCTTCGAGGACGAGAATGCGGTTGTGCAGCGACTGCACGTCGATCTTCTCTGCTGCAGCCTGGGAGTAGATGCATCGTGGAACCGTGTCGCGTTTCAGGCATGACGAGCAGGGTGTCCGCCTGTCGCACTTAAGTTTGAGGCGTTTGCACTAAGAATACGTCAGAGACGGTTCGACACACGGTTCGGGCCACGAGCTCGCTATGGGGTGCGGAGCTTACAGTCCAAACTTATGAAATGCCGGAGCCGGCACAGAATGAAAGAAGCGAAGGTAGTGACGGGGATTCTGCGCTGCTACCCCGCACGCGCAGCACAGCAGCACGACACAGGTTCTGGATATCACATTTGAAGCTCAACGCTTACCTCTGCGCACACAACGGTGATCCTGGAGCGGATATGCCTATGGGTCGTGTCATATCAGGCCAGGTGGTACACAAGACCGTCTACGCGAGTACGCACGGTCCATTAGAGAACTTGGGCTGCCCGCTGGACGACCCGCTTGCATTTGCGTGGCTTGTGAGTGGACTCGCGTTCCCCATATCGATGTGTTGTGATGATGAGCTCGCGAGGGGGGCCGGTGCGTGTCCCTTCATGTGGGTGTGTGGGTAGGGTATATGTGGCGTATGCGCCGAGGATGTGTGTGTGCCGTTCATTGTTGTGTCCAGTACGGCCTGATGCCGAGGTCGACACGCAGGACGTCGGCGACGGCGATGGAAGAGGGCGGGAAGAGGGCGGGCGGCGGGAGGTCGAGCAAGTCGTGCGTGAATTCAATTCAGACGCAGACCAATACGCGCGGAGAGACCCCGGCCACTTGTCGGGGCATCCCGACTACTTCTTAGATCGGGCAGACGATCGCACTCAAGGCCCTGGAAGGACAGCTGCCACCGTGGTCAAACAGTGCTCTCAAAATCCGTTCGGTACGAGACCATTTCCCAGTTAACAAGTGAAACAGGGAGACCATTTTGTGGCGGACAATTTATTCGAACACAGGAAGAGAGGTGCTCTGTATGTTTGGAGGAATTTACAGTTGTGTTCGGTATCTTAGTATCTCATCTGTGGCGTCAGTCGGTTTCTGACCTGTTACTGTCTCTCACTAGGTTGTCGCCAACCGGCCCATCTCCCTTGTTCTGCCTGCTTCATACTGTTTATCACATACAAAACGCTATTGAGCAACGCTCGCGACCGCTTACGCACGTATGACTTGCGGCAGTGACCGGGCTTTGAACTCAAAAAGCTTAGGAGCCCTTCTATCGAACCTTCTCTGCAAGCGAACATCTCCCGCGACCTCATGTGCTCGTCTTCCGTAAGATGTCCCTCTCGCGCCTTCAGATGCTCTTACGGACCGCTTGACGTTAATTATAATCGCCTTGTCAGCCTCTGACTTGCATTCCACACTAATGTAAGACTGGGCCTACAGCTAATCGCGTACCCTTTTTATGTATTCTTAGGAACAATCCAGAACAGAAGGTGCGTCCCAGTCCTATGTGTGTGCCTTACCTACCAGGGACAGATAGCAACAGGCCTATCATGTATGCGCTTCAGTGCAGTGGCCTCTGAACTTGCACACCCCATCCATCCGTGCACGCAATGAAGCGTCCTGCCCGCCCCCCTTTGTTCAGATGGAACGAGGACTGGCGCACCCGTTAGCGCGTTTTTGCACCAGGACATTCTCAAGTTATCGGTCTCGACCGTCTGTGTCCGGCAATTGATTGGCGAGTCGCGAAAGAGATAGCGTCGCGGGAGACGTACGCAGGAGCGCCCGCTGCCGCACTCCGCCGCAGGCCTCAATCTAATCAAGTCAATATGGGCGCACGTACAACGGCGCGGCATGCGCGGCAGCGCGAGCTTCTCGGGAGTGAGGAGCTACACTATGACTAGTTCTTGGTCTACGCCAAGTCCGTCTTCAAGCTCTCTTTGTTGGTATCAAGATCTACGCTCTCCGGGAGAAGTTGCGAACTTGCGAAGTCGCCGGTGACGTCCACCTTTGACGTCAAGCCCGGTTACCATACAACACCATTATCAACAGCTGGGCATGCTTGGGAACTCTGCGCTGCGCCAACATCCATCTGATGTCTGGGAATCGTGGGTGATACTAGTCTAACGATGCTCAGCCACATACCAGTCCTTACTACGGCACCACACGACACATGCTGTCGGCCCGCTGCGGCACGACCCGTCAGGCGATGCGCCGGAGGATCCCTAGTACGAAATAAACATAGGAGAACATAGGTGCGTGCGCCAGACAGGGGCCAGGGCGCGTCATTTCTCGGGCTGCTAAGGCCTACGCGGGAGAATGAAGACTGACCACGAATTGCTAGTCGAGGGCTGCGAACACGCACACACATCGCCGGCATCTCAAGCGCGTCGACGCGCTGTAGACGTGGCACTGGGTTCTACCGGCGCGACGATCCCAGCGTGTTCACAATCAGTCCCCTCGGTATTCCCAACATACGGCACTCATACTGGGAACATCCGCAACTCTTTTGTCTGCTTTCGAGATGCGACATCGGGGGATCCTTCACTCCTTCGGGCGGGCCAAATATCCGCCATCTTTCTACATTCACGCACCGAGAAGGACGCTTCACGAGTCATTCAGCCATTTCTCATCATTAAACAGTACGTGCCCTTATCACAAGACCACGCCCGCAAGGATCCGTATCGGCAATTTCCTTCGCTCAGCACCGAGCTCTGGTCCAACCTCTTCCTTCCCCAGAGCACTATCATACGCTCTAGCGACTTTCTAGCTCATTTTGCCAGCTTTGTCTACGTCCCGGAAGGAATAAGGGAGACTGGTGTTGTGGTCCGCTGCCTTGACCGTGTACGTGTCGGTATCTTATCATCTATCTCGTATACTGATTGCTCCACAGAGCTGAAATGTAGTATCCAAGCCTGGATGATGTCATGAAAGCCTGCACACCTAATCAGGGGCATAGCTACTTATCCGGAGCGCAGGTCGAGCCGCAACTGCTCGCCCAAGCACGGAGCGAGCACTGACCGGGACCTATAGCTACTCGCCGAAGTGCGAAGATCGAGCCGCAGCTACTCGCCGGAGTGCTGACGAGTGGCCATGGTAGCTATCCACTTGAGAGTAGCACTCGAGCCTCAGCTGTTTATCTGAGCGCGGAGCTCAAGTCATCGCTCATCCGAGTTACCTGGGAGCAGTGACAGTATTGTGTAGCTCCCAGTCGATGACGATGCCAGCTCTAGGTCACCTCAGTGAAAGCGTCTTGCCCGGAGCACGGCTGAAGCCGTAGCTATCCACCCAAGCACGGAGCTCGAGCCGTAACTATTGTCTGAGAGCGAAGCTCAAGTAGTAGCTATTCTGAGTCGCCCAGGAGCAGTCCGCTGCGCAGCTAATATGCGCGAGGAGCTCTCGGAACGAAGACCGAGTCGTAGCTTCTCATTCGAGACGGGAGCTCAGGCCGCCGACTCGTTAGTTGGTAGCTGTTGGTAGCTCAATCTACTCCGGGAAGATCGAGACTAACTCAGCACTCAAATCGCCCGCATAGCTTCTCGCTCCTTCGCTCCGAGTCGTCCTCAGGGTTGATAGAGTAGCTGTACTAGACCAGCTGAATTCACACTGGGTTCAGTGAGTGGCTGGAACCTCACCATGTAGGGGCACAAACAAAACTCATGAGAAGGCAAGATCAGGCCGAACCAATACAACTAGACAAGAGATGGATTGATGTTGACTAATGCAGAGTATTTCGAGAATAGGAGAAAGTGAGGGATGTATGTGGGACAATGTTCAGGTGTAAGAGAGATGAGAGCAAGAGAGGAAGATGATGGAGAGAGTGAGAGTGAGTCTAATGAACGAACAAGAGCGGAAGCGAATCAAGCACTGGCCGTAGGGCCGTAAAAGGGAAGCATGACATCAGATCGGTGATAAGTGTCGTTAGTCTCCAGGCTTACACTGGTGGCATCGACATTGAAAAGGGTCAGAGAATAAGGATGTCGAACTCTGCATTTACAAGCCACCAAAATCAACCCCTATAATGGTGAGAGAATAAGGCAGACTCTGAGCGATAAGCTGCCAGGTGGGTCCGAGTCGTTGAACTGCATTGTAAGTGTAGAAACGTACTACCACCTATATTTTGGACCATAGTTCCTGACTATCGGAAAGTTCAAGTTGAGAAGTTGAGTAGAGATCATACACATTAGCAATGCCAACCTTCACAGTGACAAGTACTTTGCGTCAGTTCTGTACCAATCCGCATTGCGCAAACCTCGTCAACCATTCCATCTGATATACAGAGCAGATCACTGCGCAAATGGCTCAGACACAACAGGCTTCCTACCACTGGACCCCCTCACCGCTGCGTAGACACCCAGACCGAAGATAAAGCCTAGAAGCATCCCAACATCACCTGTTCCCGCACGTGCAATCGGTCCGACCCACCACGGTTTATCCATACACAGCACGACGAAGCCCACAGACAGCACGAACGTGACAATGCTGCAGTAGCTCGGCGCTAAGTTGGGATGCTTCTGGTTGTCCCAAGCTTCGGACACGTTGTATGACGACCATCGTGCGCGCCGAAAGAGGACGTGTTCGACCAGGACAACGGCGACGTAGGGAGCAAGCCAGTAGCCGATGAATCCAAGGATGTCGGAGAAGATGGAGTAAAACGTGCCGGAGCCCACAATTGCTACGGGGATGATGCTGTATCGACGATGGTCAATACCAGCGCCGTCAGTCCCGGGGCCACTCACATAGCAGTGGATGCAATAGCAAGGAAGAACCGCGGGATCCGCGCGAAAGCGGGGGCTAGCGTCATGAAGCTGTTGCACGCGGTGTACATCGACGGAGCACATTGACTGGGCGTGGTCAATGCGAGGAGGACGACCAGACATTTGCCGAAGCCGCCAGCAGGCTCGAGGACAGCTGCAATCAGCCCGCCAATGTCGTTACCATTCCCTAGTCCCGCCTGCCATGCTGGATTGAATGCGGCCGCTGCCGTGAATGCCGCACCAAGCATGTGAGCCGACATCTATGATAGACACTGAGCCGTTGAGCAGACGAAGTGCTTCGTACGCTCGATAGAAGGATCCCAGAGTACGTATACAGCCATATTCGTGACCTACGGCATCGCCAATGTCAAAGTCACCATTATTTCATAACGACAAGAGCCACGCACGCGCTAGCCATGTGGTCATGGTACACTCCTTGGTCAGGCATGAGCGGGGACCAATTCACGACGCTGGCCGCTAGCGTGGCTCCGAATGTCATGATGTTCGGCACGCCCACCGGTGTAAGGTTCGACAGAGGAGACTTGGCCAGATGCCTTCCGCTGACCACCAGCATAGTGACGAATGTGACAAGGTTTGGGATCCATATGAAGGTATTGTACCTGGGATCGTCGTAATACGGGAAGAGATACCGACTAATAACACGTACCAACGTAAGACGCTCGATCCACTGAAGACCACCTGAGAAAGCGGCCGTGAGCTCGTGCAGGTTTAAGGCATTGAGGGCAACGCGGACCACGAGTGTTACGAGAGCGATGATCACAATACCAAGAGTAGCATTGAGGTGCGCAGATACACTCCCGAGTGTTTGACCCCCAACGATGGTGTTGAGGATGAGGGTAGCCTTGAAGGGTGAGGGTGACGAGCGTGCTAGGAATTAAAGCGCCGTAGTAGCTGGTCTACAGGTGAGATATGACCGCAAGCTGGGAATGTGCTCGAACACACCCCCAGCAGAAGCGTGCCTGCACCATTCCACGCACTCCCAGCTTCGGGCCAAAGGTCGCACTCCAGCGATGTGAGGACAGGGACAACTGAGCAGAGGGAAAGTCTCACAAAAATGCAGGTATGGTGCACGTTCTGCGAGGCGAGCGTCTGTCAACTAACCAGCTTAGGTGGAGGGCGGAAAACCTTACAATGTCAACCACGAGGATGACCAGAAGCGATGTCTGGATCCCCAAGCCGTAGAAGGCAGGACCCGCCGTCCCGGTGGTCAACCTTGGGCGAAGCTCATGTAGAAACAGTGAAGGACAATAGGAGCAGACGTACGTCAAAATATTCAAATTCGCAGAGAACCACATCAGGAACATCTGGTACAGTCATCCGTCAGTTCTTTGCTCAGCCAGGACAGGTGTGATTCTGTGATCATTGAGCTACACCCATTGCGCAAGGACGTGCAACACACCCGTTCGTTTCAACCCCCCACTGGGCCAGCCGCGCTGTCATTGCCTGAATTCTGGTCTTCCGCGCGACGACCTCATCTTGGGCAGCACACAGTCTCGGCAACTTTTCAGGATCCTCATCCAGCTCAATCTCAATCTTCGACGTCGCACGTCTAAGCTCCTGAATGTCGGTGAGAGACATGGTAAGATGAGCAGAAGCTGGGAGCTGTTGAGCGGGGCTATCGCGGAACGAGAATGACGCCGCAACTGCCACAATTGCAGGAAGGACCAGCGTCGGGGGGAACTGAGCAGGCCTCACACGCGTGCTGCTAACTCCACGACGGAGGACCGAGCGCTCGCTAGCCTCCTGTGAAAGAATGCATTCGACGGAGGAACATCGGTATGTAGGGCGGCGGGGAATGTGCGCCACGTGCAATGACATACGGGTGGTCGGATCCCAGCGTTTGATCCTCGACAATCCTCAGGTCGAAATACGGCGATAGTTTGCCTTTGTCGTGGACACGAATTGAGAGAGCCAATTCCCAGCGCTCTCTATGGCCACGCCCCCGTATCTGAAACTTGTCTCAAGGTGGTCGTTGAGCTCCATGGCCACGACGATGCAGCCATGCATTCTGTGTCTCGGCGTGTCCAAGTCAGCGGCTATTTACCTTGACGCGGCCACCTCCGTTGCGGCCTGCGGCTGGTTGTCGACTGCACCACTGGCTTTCCAGCCACTGAGCGCGCAAGCGCACTGAATTGAGTCCGTCACGGAGGATGGGGATCAGCTCCTCATACGGCATTCGGTAGAGCTGCAACTTGGGCCGAAAGACGTACGTCCAATCTGCAGGGTGTTCATACGACGTCGTAGCGGCTGAAGCAGAAGACGCACCCGCAAGGATCCAGTCAGGCCCGGCATCACCCTGATTGAATACAAGCATCTCCCTCCCCTTCGCGTCCCTCTGTACGTCCGCACCCCGTGTCACAATCAGCGACAGCGCCGTCTTGATCTTGGTCGCAATCTTGCTCCGGATCACTGCCGTGGGGAGCTCCGCAGTGCTCATAGCTTTCTGCAGGGAGACATTCACCCGTCCAGCAAGCCTCTTCGAGGAGGAGGGGAACGGCGCGACGAACGGACTCGTTGGGTTGCGTAAGGTCGCCTTGGGAATGACGCGGATGCTGAGGTGCGCCGACTCGAACAACGCACGAGGCTTTGCGGACCCAGGCCCAAGTCGGGTAGCAGGATGCGTCGGGTCAATGTATCCAGAGGAGGTGTATCCCGTCGCCGAGCCAGGTGTCGTCTCTTTGAACTGGGAGGAGAGTCAAAGGCGGGGCTGGACGGCAACGTATAACACTCACGTTGAGAGACTTGAGTTGTTTCGCCGCCTTCGGAAGTCGACTTAATTTGGTGCACGTCTGCATTGTAGTACAAGCACACGGCGCACGGCGCATGAGATTGTGAATTGAGGTGTGAGGTACTGAGGTACGTGGAGGTTGGAGAGCAAGTACTGATAGCTTGAATACACGTCTATTGACTGCGTAAGGATACTGTATGATGTACTTAACGATGTGGTAAGTGACGTGGTGTAGTCTCAATTGAATGGTTACCGAGTACCAGTTGTTCCGGTCCAATCCCAGTTCCACGCACACTGACAGTCTTGTTTTCTACCCCGTAGTACGTGAGTTATTATCCGTACAGGGCAGGTGTGGATGATTCAGGATGAACACGTCTAGCGTAGGGCCGTCACTTGAAGCATCACTCTCGCCGTTGCTGCTGCCCAGAACGCCGTGTCGCCATTCTTTATCCCGGAGGCAGAAATCAACAACCATACCCCGTGGTCCTATGAGATACGTTGAAGGTGGAGAGCTCGAGGAGCACGGGAAGGAGGAGTCTGAGGTGCCGCACGCGCCCTGGTAGGCCCTCGTTCTCCTCTTGTTCTCCACTTTCATCTTCTTCCCAGTCAGACTTCCGACCCAGAGTCTCAGACACACACTCAGTGGCTTCACATAACAAAGAAGTGCCCTGGACCTCACCACCACTCCGATAGGCAAGCATTGGCTGAGATGTGCGACTGAAGCGGTGGCCTTCCAACGATTCGGACTTAGTGGTGAGCCTGACGGACTTGCTGAGTGTCTGTCCGTCACCTACCTGTACAGAGCCTCGCAATTCGACACTATTGCGACCGGAGACGGTACAGATTGTACGTGTTCTCCTTGCTGTACTGTTCCCGATGGGCGCGTGGTCGTCGTGGTTGGTCAGTACGTCGCGACATATGATACAACCGAACGGGCCTTCTTGCATTGTTATCGGACCCTGCATATCCCGTCGTCCCGGGGTCTGACCAAGCCGAGTCATTTATCAGGTCATCCCATTCATTGCATGCATTCGACTCGCCGAGCCGCTTTACGGCTGTCGTCTCTCCGGTTCGACCGCATTCACACTCCAAGTTACCGGTTGGTGTTGTCCGCGACTCAGTATCCCTCAACACAGGTCTCTGTATTCCCGGCCGTCCATCGCCGTAGCATGTCGCAGCATAGTGTCCCTGCCGATCCGACTGCGAAGCCTGAGACTGGAGCGAGCGCTGGTGCAGCTCCAGAGTCTCAGCCAACGACCGAGTGGAACTTCACTGTCTCGCCGACACCACCCAACCCACTTGGAGAGGGTAAGTATATCAAGCAAGCAGCCGCACTCATCATAGGGTATGGATAGACATGATAGCATGTTGATGCCGCCGCTTACACTGCTCGAAGGGACGAGATTCTGAACGGCAAGACACTTGATCGCAATTCAAACTTCTTTGCTCGCTTCTGCTTCGAGAACGGGATCAACTTGTGAGTACATCTCCACATGCCACTTGGTCAGGCTCTGATACAGGCTACACAGGAAGCGAATCGAGGTCATACCGGACGATGAAGACGACATGTACGTACATACTCCCTGCTGGTGTCTTATAATGGGTGCCCATTCACTGCACGCAGCATTGAGGCTAGCCGGCGACTTGTGAATGCCTACGACTTCGTGATTACATCTGGAGGGATTGGGCCTACGCACGATGGTGCGTGTCTTCACCTGACAGCTCAGCTCAGGGTTGACGGATTCGTAGATATCACATACGCGTCCCTCGCAAAGGCCTTCAACCAGCCACTCGAGAAGCATGCAGAGACACTCTCGCGCATGTCCATCATGATCCGCAACCGCGCGGACATTCTGAATCAAACGGCGGAGCAGCGCGAGGCCCGTGAGCGAATGGCGCTTTTCCCAGCAAAGGCCGAGGCGTTGTTCATTGCACCCGACGTGTGGGTGGTGAGTGACATATTGCAGTCCAGTGTCCTGAGCTTTATCATGACCACTGCTGCATGCAGCCGGTGGTGCGCCTCGAAGGGAAACTATGCGTCTTCCCTGGCATCCCTGGGCTCTTCCAGAAGATGTTGAATGGGCTCAAGCCATATCTGCCTCTCCCTCCACTGAGTGAGCGGCCCTTCCGCCTGCAGGTCTTTACAAGGTGTGTTCCATCTTATCACCAATGCTGGAATGATCGCCCACACGCATTGCGCACTGTAGTATGCCAGAGTCCTCGATCGCGCCGTACCTTACGGAGTTGCAGGCGCGGACGAAGGCGGCTGGCGTGCGCGTAGGGTCATACCCGCTTCTGATGCGCGGAGTGTACGTCGCGCTGATCGGACGCGATGAGGAAATGGTGAAGACACTTGCTGGGGAGGTGGCGGAGAAGCTAGATGGCAGGGTGGTCACGGAGGAAGAGGCAGCCAAGGAGAAGGCAAGTACGTGAGTATAAATACGTGGACACTATCAATGGCGATGTCAGCCACTCGAAAGCTCGAATGCGAAGTCTGGAGAAGAATATGAAGATGGAGACCTCAAGATAGATAGCCCCCTCGATATGTATGGGACCCGACCGACCTTGCATGATGGGCCGGGTGTCATCTTGTCGCAGTGTTCATTTGACTGCGTGGGACTGCATAGCGTGCCTCGGCAACTGATGTGCTACTCCGTCGTCCTCCAACTCAGGTTTTGGGGCTGAAGGACGGCGGCCGTCGGGTAGGGATGATGCGCCAGACCGTTCAGCCGCATCTTGGGCGTCGCTCACAAGATTATCTCGTACTGGTGGCGACGTGCATCATTCTGCTGTGATGTATATGGGTACGCCCTAGTCTTATTAATAGTATCACCATCTAACTGTCAATGTCGGACAGTATGCTGTCGAACACAGCTCAAGATAGAATGCTTTCGGAAGTGGCTAGGACGGGCCACCGCCGGTCAGCTTCCTGCATTTTGGCTGACAATCCAGTAGTCATATTTCGAGAAGCAGCATGCGTTGTCTTCTCGCTCGGTGCACCGCGCCCACCTGAATCGGCAAGTATCAGTCCTTCTGCGTCTATCTAATGATTCTTCGTCATGGAAGTGTCCCAGACGTGATGCTCGAGTTCAGGCATTCTAAATGCTGTGTTGTGTTCGGAACATCAGTTTTGTTGACAGCTCTCGAATTCAAGATCGTGATGGCGTCGAGCAACGCTTCATAGAAGGATCCCACCGTTGACCTCGCCCCACTCCCCGTCGTGCTCAGCACCTCTTACGCTCGCTTTCCCATCTGCGCCCGCTTTCCCATTTGCGCCCGCTTTCCCACTTGCTCTCGCACTCTGTTTCTCTGGGGTCTGTCAGCACCCACGCGAAAGCAGTGCGTCATCAACAGGTACTACTGGGCATAATCGGCCGTTGACCGCTACATACAGGTTGTATAACGTCTTCGCTCCGCCTGAGCAGTGGCGGCAATCCGTCATGCTTTCACCCAACAGTAGTGTCGCGGGCTGGACCCCGACAATGTCTTCCGTGTATGGGTCATCTAGCCCGCCAGTCTCGGAGGAAGTCCCCATCTGGGTGAACAGAACAGTCTTTCAGAACGGTGGCCCCATGTCCACGAGTACAGCATGGATCACGACAACGGCCATCGGTACCAGCACAGTGATCAGCACCATAACCATGACTCCAAACGCCCCAATCAACTCTTTATCGAGGGGAGTTACGGCAACGCCTTCGCCGACTACCACTAGCATAAGCGCTATGCAAGTCGTCGGCATTGCTACTGCTGTAGTCTTTGGCACGTTGCTACTGTTGTCATTGGGAGCTGCGGCCGTACTCTGCTCCAGGCGTGTCAAGCCCCCGTCGCACAGCTTCGCTGCTCTGAAGAATACCGACGACGGTGCGCGCCGCGTATATATTGCAGTACAAGTGTCTAACATCGGCGTCTTGCTAGAGTCTGCTCCAGAGTCCCCCCTCATTCTCCACATCGCGCACGGCAAGGCAGCGTGGGCTCACGAAGAAGCCGAGCCGCTTGCTTGGAGTACATCCCCGCTGCCGCACACGCCCACTACTCCCATGTCTTCAGGCGCTTCATATATCGGGACGATGGCCACGGTGGGCTCTGCCGTCGATTTGGAAGCGGAAACGCTGCCCAATGAGCACACGGATCACCAGACGCTATTCGAACAGCGCATGAGAATCCTTGCCGGACCTCCGTCCCGTGGGTCTCATGTCCTGTCTTGGTCGGAACTCAAGCGACGAATACAGCAACGAACACGTAGTACTATGAACCAAGAGGCTGATTCAGGCTTTCGGTTCAGAACTGATGTTCCGCGCGATAGTACCGGGCCATTGCAAAATGCACCTCCCGCATACACAGAGAGTTGATGGATTGTGTGCATCGCATACCTTATATTATGGAGTCCTTGTCTTTTATAAAAAGCCCATGGGTGAAGATGTACACAATGACGTGAGTTCCGCTGCCTCAAACTCAGCAGATTGGATGCGCGCAGATATACCAAGAAAAGTGCACTCAAACTTGAACTGGTACAGCTGTTGTCTGTTTTTGTTACCTCCCCTTCACTAACGGCAATCATCACAGCGAATCAGATGCTACTATCCTTAGATACGTCAAACGAAGACTACGATGTCGGGAAACCGGGGGCTCAAGCGTCGAGCCGTTCACATATCATGGTTCTGCCAGAATAGTACCACAATTAATCACATACATGCGGTTAGTGTTTGCTTCATATCATTATAGCACTGGCCTCACGAACACGTATCATGCATACGAATGCTGGAATGGGCAAGGCCATCACGCGAGCGAGAAGTGCTGTCATTCAAGCTGGGTAGGGCACTGATCCCCGGCAGTGCCACGCCAATTCAAACTATCTCTCTGACTGTTGGACTCAGCTGGGCGAAGGGATAAAGGTCATGCAGTACTCATGCAGAGAGGCCTCTCGATCATCCTTAGCCTTTAACCAGGTGAGTGGGGTGCTCCAAAGCAAAGTGACTAACATCTCTAAGTGCCGATGTCTTAGTATTATAGACTGTCAGAATGATGGCTGGCGTTGTCACAATCACTCAGACTAATTGGCCGCCTTCTAGTCAAAGCAAACAACCACCAACTGTGACTACCACGACTTCAGCTGCGCCCGGAACTAGCAGTCTGAAAACATATTCCGTCCCCATTCTGCCTTCTCCTGCACCGTGCTCTTCCGGCGTCTCAAGTTGTATGACAACACATGTCACGGATACCACGCCCACCACCGGCACATCTCAGGTACCCTCAGCATCACCTAACAGTTCCATGCCAATCGCATCTTCATCTTCGTTGTACGCCTCAACGTACTCCTCCGAGTCGCAGTCTTCATCTCAAATCTCAGCATACGAGGCAACTAAAACAAGCGCACAATTGTTACCAGGTACCTCCCTCGACAAGTCCTCGACGCCGGACCAAGCTTCGATTATCCACGTCGGCTCAGTGACAACGGCATCGTCTTCTACTGCGCCAGCGAATGTATCAACGACGAGCCCAGCTTCCCGTGGGCTCCCCTTCATTGACATCATTGCGCTTGTACTAGGGGCGACTGCCGCATCGCTTGTCGTGCTCGTCACGGCTTGGTATGTATATCGTCGGTGGAGACCCAAGACCGGGTTTCTGCTAGAACTAGACGCGACGCCGGAGCTGACGCAAGGAATTGGTGCGATTCTCAGCCGCGTTATTGACGAATAGCTTATTGTGATTTGACGCAGATGAAGGGCAGACTCGGAGTTCCGCTCGATCTTTCGCTCCTCTCCCCTGTGCATTTGTACAAAACACAGACAGTCTACACATTATTGGAACCTCTCGATACTCGCCGGAATCGACACTATTCACCAGCGCTGGCGGGAGCCGTGTTGCGGAAGAAATACAGGCTCCCGTGCATGTGTCGGACCCTATCACGGATCGTCGCTTATCTACACGCCCATATTCTGCGACATTCCTTTCATATTGGAGTTCGGAGGAGAAGCTCATGCATCGTTCTGCTCGGAATTCTAGACCGCCCGACAATTCTTCCGTCAATCTACGTACTTCCTTGAAAACTACAGCATCGCTTCAGCCTCAGCGAAGGATAAGCGAGCAACAGGACGGCCTAGAGGGGATACGTGTCCAGTCCATGGATGACGCGCCTCCTGTTATGGCGCAACTTCGAGAACAGAATACTGCTGCTGAGCGATGCCTGACAAGGCAGCTGGTGGATTCTGGCCGACGGTTTCACCATGAAACCACCGCGAGCGGTGCCTTCATTGACGTCGTTGAACTACCACCTGCATATACAGCGGATTAATCAAGATGCTTATTGTTGTCGCGTTGATCAGGTAAGGCGTAATCACCGCGAATCTCTCCAGTGGCATCTCCATAGGACACTGACCCCTGTATGTTGAAAGGCTCATGCCAACATGCGGGTGGCTCGATGCTGTAGCGTTTTCCGGTCGATATCTCAAATACCAACCCTATCTCACTCAGGCTGGCGGCGTTGATAGTATGAGTGTTAACGGCTAGGTTGTAATTGATCAATGCAGTGGATGGGATTGTCTTCTAACGGCCGCGTACCCGTACTGCCGGGCACTGCATTCACTCATTGAGACTCACATGTACCTGATGCAGCGTGAACTGCATCTCTCCGGATAGCCAGGTGAGTAATACGTGACATTGCATTGCATCACTACATTGAATCGCTACAGTTGCGGTACTACGCACCGGTGCCAATTTACGCATCCACCATCACCTATAAATCAAAGACGATATATCACTGGTTGGCGCCTCGGAGCATCTCGTGAATGCACTCCACCAGTTCCCCTTCGCCTTGTGTATCTAACCCAAAGTGAGTCGGAGCTGTTAGGTTCGTGAGCTCAACTGTGAAGTCACAGTAATCCGGTATGATTCAAGTTGATCTTGCCTTTAGCGTGCTACCCGATCTCACGTCCTGTCACATTCTCTTGGATAGTGTTTCCCTTATCTCGTGTCATATCTTCGCTGTAGAAAAGGTGAACTCCGCTGTTTCTGCGTCTCTTGATTTGTTCTGTCTCACCGAACTCCTAACGGCGGACGAGGGTAGGGAGATGGCATGTGGGCCGACGCTCGAAAATTCAGGTGAGATCCCCATTTCCGTTGACATACATGATATGGAAAGGAAACAATGCTCGCTTACTAGATATAGGCATGGCCTCGTCTGGCAAGCCTTCAATGCATTCAACCCTCGCCCTTCGCACAGATATCCCTCAATAAAATGAGATTGTTCGAGCTCTCCTACTCGGCATGCCCGTGCCTGTCAGAGGTGCGTTTGCAGGGGCACCCCCTTATCTGAGCACTCACGCTATAGAGGGGTTCCACTAGGTTACTTCTATCTCGTTGATGGCGTCACGTTGGTAATAGTAAGCAGGGCGAACTCAAATCGAAGTGACTCAAAAGGACGCATCTTGAATTGTTTCTGCGTGCCTTGAGGCCCCCCACAAATCATGGCAGGAGCAACCTATCTAGAGAAGATTATTTACAGCCTTGAAGTCGAGCAAATCGATTCCGATGAAGACTTGTCATATGCGGAACGGTTCCTCCGAGCAAGTGGAATCTTGAACGCTGGGAACCTCTCACTGATGCAGCGGTCACTAGAACAAGGACCTATGGCCCGTTCCTATCGAAAGACGTACATGGGCAACGTGGAACTATGTCTTCTTGTGAGTACTGCCAGAATCATACTTTCTCTCTGACGAGCGCTGGCAGCTGGGTGACAGATGGTTTCAATATGAATACGTACGCGAAATCATTCCTGCTGAGAAACGTATGATTACCCTTTCCATAGGTGGGAAGTTGCGTCCTCTATGATCGACGTCGGTCTCTCTTGGTGGCAAGCTTGGCTATGCGTCTGGCTGGGATATGGTATAGCATCCATATTTCTGATAATCAACGCCCGTCCGGGTGCTGTGTTCCATATCACATTTCCTGTCGTTGCGCGGGCAAGCTTTGGGATATGGGGGAGCCTATGGTGTGTCTTCAATCGCGCTGCCATGGCTTGGTGAGTTGATCGACGCCTTCCATCTCTCATGGACGGACATATCTAATCTTGTGAAAGTATATGGTACGGTGTACAGGCAAGCCTTGGTGGATCATGCGTGCTCGTCATGTTGCGAGCAATATGGCCAAGCATTGAAAACATCCGTATGTGTGGTCCATAATTCGGCGGGGTACATCGGATTTGCTTATGCTCTTGCAGCGAACCACTTGCCTGCATCCTCTGGCACGACCACTCGGGACTTCATGTGCTTCTTCATATTTTGGCTCATCTCACTTCCGGCCATCTGGCTGCCTCTCCACAAAGTGCGACACCTCTTCACCGTGAAGGCGATCATTGTTCCAATTGCCGGCGTTATCTTCTTTGTGTGGTGCATTGTCAAAGCGAACGGGATGGGACCTATCATACGACAGCCAGGAACTCTCCATGGTTCGAAGCTCGCGTGGACCATGATCTCGAGCATGATGACTTGCATCAGCAATTCGTCCACTCTCATAACGTGCGTGTCCCTCACATAGTATCCTGGTGCATCATTGTCACATAGTACACAATGCCCGCAGAAATGCTCCCGACTTCGCTTCGAGGGCCCAAAGACGCTCTGTGGCCCCAGCTCTTTGCAGCGCCAATCGGCTTTGGCCTCGTGTGCTTTCTAGGTATCATCGTCAGTTCATCTTCGCAGGCCATTTACGGCCAGGCAATCTGGTCCCCGGTGACACTCCTAGGGATGTTCCTTGATGGATCTCCTTCGCATACTACCCGATTCGCGGTATGTATCATTGAACGAGGTACTAGTGCGTCGTCTGACTACTAGTAATGTCGGCTGTCAAGGTGTGGTTCGTCTCAGCTGCATTCATCATTGCACAGGTATGTAGTACTTGTGCGCGATATCCTCAAACTTATGAACACGCTAATATATGGTCCCGTCTAGCTTGGGTACGTTCTTTCACGGCGATGCCAATATGCCTGACGTCCTGATCAGATTCCGTAGAACAAACATTTCCGCTAACACAATCAGTGCAGACTGCGACCTAACTGCACTATTTCCACGATTCATTGTGCGTCGTGTCTTACGATTCATGATAATCCCCTTATTGGCTTTCTCCCAAGAACATCCGACGTGGTGGCTACATTGCTGCCATAGTGGGTCTATGTATGCTGCCGTGGAACCTTCTCAAGAGCAGCAGCAACTTTACGACGTACCTCTCTGCTTATTCAGTGTTTCTCAGTTCAATTGCTGGTGTGATGGTGCATAGCCTTCCTGTGAATGAATTTAGCAGGCTCACCTTTTCGCAGGTTACGGACTATTACGTCATACATAAAGGCCACTATCGCGTTCGTGAGTTATACTACACCGGGAAGGATGGCTGGTATATGTATAAATTTGGGTTCAACCTCAGGTAAGTAGCACTGGCACACTGCTCGCTGTCCAGTCTTGTTCATCATTCTATTGTAGAGCCTATGCGGCTTACGTAAGTGGTATTGCCATCAACGTTGTTGGGTTCGCCGGTGCAAGTGTGTCATATTCTGAAGTGCAGTCCGTCTTGACTGGCTAATACTTCAATTACAGCTGGTCGTTCGGTTCCTACTGCGGCAATCCACATCTACGACTTGTCCTTCTTCACAGGTTTTGCCGTATCCGCGGTGATTTATTGGACTCTCAATCGCCTCTTTCCGGCCGTAGGTGCAGCACAAACATTCCTAGAAGTTGACCTCTCAGGGATGACCGATAATGCGCAAGACACAAGGAGCGGAGAGGAGGATGCTGAAGTTGAGAGAAGCGAGACGAGTGAAAAGGATGCTACACATACAAGTATTCATTCGGTATACCAGTGATTGGCACATAAGTTATGATTCAACCTGCCATGTGATCAACACACTGAATGATCAATACTTACGCGCCGTATGCCACTGAGTACCATGATCGTGCGGTCCTTCGAGGACAATCGTATAGTACTAAGTTTGGCACCAACCGCGGCCCTCAGCAGAGCAGGTCTCCCTGTCCGACTGGGAGGAGCACTACTTTAATGACTGTAGCTTCGCAAGCGGACTACTCTCAGATCGCATAGGCTACGAAGAGCGTGGATGACCCGCACGAAGTCGCGGAACTTTGCTGGCCTGAACAAGACTTACAATTTGGAAGTTTGACTCTCACAAAGAATCTGCACGCGGCAAGCCGCATACGGAGCCGCCGAAAATCCGATGCACTACACAGTACTCAGGGCGCGTAGGCAGCACATCGACGCCTATACCTCGAAAGTCGTTGTCGTCAATGCAATACTTCGATCGAGGACATATGCATACTATTACTTATTCGAGCGTCGAAGAGCTGCAAATATACCATAGAGGGGGGGGGGGGGTATGGCGTGCGACAAGGACAGAAGCGAGGGAAGCGGGAGGAAGAGACGTGCCAGGGTGCGTTCAATGTTACTGGAGTTAACGGCAGAGGTTGGGAGGTCGGAGGCGCCGCCGCACCTTGACCTCGTACCACCATCATGTCCGAAAGACGCCCAACCCCACCAACCCCTTCCCCCCGTCCCCCCGCCCGCAACGAGGGCCCTCCTGCCGACAAAACACCCTCAACCGCTCGACCCGGTTCGACGAGTGCTGCAGCGGCAGGCACATCGCGAACCGCGGACTACAACGCTCGCCCTAGTGGCAGCGAACGCAAAGCCAGCGCGTCTGGCATAACCCGCACGTCCTCGTGGCGTGAACGCACCAGGGGCAGTCCTGGCTCTCCCCTTGGGGAGGGCTACAACCCCCTCCACCTACTGGTGAGACCGTGGTAGTCATGGTCGCAGACACCCCGGCGACGACTCAGTCGGCGTCGGAGACGGTCCCCTCTACCTTCCCTCAGGCGGAGGAGGACTTTGTCTTCGATTATGGAGCTCCATCTGACGAGCAGGCTATTCTTACGCAGTGTAGCGGGACGCTAGCTTACCTGGTTTGTTAGCTGTGAGGCTTGATGCACACAAAGTTGCTGTTGAGCGACTTGGGATTGTACTATGCTACAGGGGTCCTTATATACATGTAGGAGACCGTCTGACTAAGCTACTGTATAGTACCAATCCCGATGCATGTGATTCTATCTACAATGCATGTGTTACTCCTGTTACCCGGAGTACCGGTGTGTGAACTCGGCTGCCTAGTTAGGCGCTCTCTATTGTTCAACACTCCCCCTTGCTAAGTGCAGCGGTAGATGCGCACAAGCATTAAATGGCGCATAGTGCAGCCGACTATGCTGGACTTCTAATCGTAGAATCTTAGTCCGAGCATTCCTCTGAATTTGAGAAATTTGATACGACCCAAGTTCTTAGTGAACAAGTCTGCCGGATTGTCATCAGTGCTTACGTAGAAGACTTCGACTTTTTTGTCTTCTACTAGCTCCCTCACGTAGTGGTAGCGAATGTCAATGTGTTTAGACCGACGCTCCGTGATGGGATTTGAGCTAATGAATATTGCTCCCTGATTGTCCGAGCAGATGGGCAGCGGGCCAAGCTTGTAGCCGATCTCCTCCAGGAGCATCTTTATCCAAGCTACTTGTCGCGAGCAATCGCTCAGCGACATATACTCAGCTTCAGTGGATGACAGAGCAACTGTCTTCTGTCTTCTAGACAGCCAACTGAACGCGCCATTCGCGAACTTTAAGAAGTGCCCAGACCGTGACTTTCTGGCTTCTGGGCTGTCTGCCCAGTCAGAGTCAGTGCACGCCAATAATCCATTGCCGCTTTGTCCTTCATAGACTAGCGCATAGGATTTTGTACCAATTAAATAGCGGCAGATATACAGCGCTCTGTTTAAATGGTCCTGTGACGGATTTGCTGCAAATTGCGCAAGTAATGTCACGGCGTAGCAAATGTCAGGTCGAGTTCCAAGCATTAGGTATAGCAAGGAACCGATGACGGTCTGGTACTTGCTTCGAAGCGCTGGGTCAGCTGTGCCAGTATTGGCAACAGGCTTGTATCCAGCAGGGAGTGGAGTTGGCGCAGATTTAGCGTTCTGCATGCCACAGCGCTGCAGCACTTTCTCAAGGTAGGCGCATTGATCCAAATGGATTTCGCGGCCTTTCCGAGTTATGCGCATGCGCAGGAATTCCTTGACGTCGCCTAGATCACGACACTCCCACTTCTTCATGAAGCGGTCCTTTAATGAAAGGACTAGGGTCTTATCTTTGCCACAAAATATGGCATCGTCTACATAGACAATGATCAGCACGAAGCGACCATCTTTTGTCCTATAGACGAATATTCCGGCGTCGGATACGAGGCGTTTACAGCCAAGTTCCTTTAGGGACTCATTGAGGGTGCGCCACCACGCAAGCCCTGCCTGCTTAAGTCCATAGAGAGCGCGAAGTAGCCGGAGTACTTTGTGCTCTTGGCCTGGTACTGCAAAGCCTTCAGGCTGCTCCATATAGATTTCCTCGTCGAGCTTGCCATAGAGATAGGCATTACGGACGTCTAGTCCGGAGACGTGCATATCCTCAAGCGCAGCTAAGGCGAGGATTAGACGTACAGTCTCAAAGCGTACGACTGGAGAGAAGACCTGATCATAGTCAAGGCCTTCAATCTGGGAGTAACCCTTGGCGACCAATCTGGCCTTTTTTCGACCGTCAGTTTTGACGTCGAATACCCAGCGGTTTTTAGTGACCTTACGTCCCTTGGGACGGTCAACCAGTTCATAGACATTGTGTTTGCGAAGTGCCTCAAGTTCTTCGCGACACGCTGCCATCCACTCCTCAAGCTCCTTTTTAGGTAGCTTTAGTATATCGCGGAATGACCATTCTCTCGGGCTGGTCCCGTCTGGTAGATCGTTGTCGAGGGTGGGTAGCGCTTTTGCAAGCAGCAACTCGACTAACTTAACTCCCCCTTCCCGGCATAATTCTGCCAGTAGTAACTCAGCGCTTTGCGCTTCATCCTCATCGGATGGGGCGGACTCGACAGGTTCGTCGCGTGGAGGAGGATTTGGCGCAGAACTAGGTCTGGGAACCTGTTGTCTTTGCTGCCTTTGTGGTCCGGTTTTGGTACGGGAGCTACCCGCATCCTCACCGACCATCTTTTTCCATCTCCCCTGATTTTCGATGTCCTTTACTATGTCTTGGGGCTTCCGCTGCTCACCATAGACATTACCTCTACGAGTTACTGGTCTCCGCTCCCTTGCTGAACGTCGCGGCTCCACTGGGGGCGCAGGGTGTTCAACCGGTGCATGGGGCGGCGGTACTGGGTCTACGGGCGCATCCTGCAGCTCCTGCTCATCGTCATGAACATGACCGTTTCCCCTTTTAGGAAGGTGATGTTTTGGATGATCATCATCGTCATCCTCATCTACCTGAGGTGTGGTATTTGGTTGATTTTCTGGGATCATTTCTTCTCGAGGTGGCCAGACTCGAGTTGTACCCCGACGATTTGTCAAAGGGCACTTAGGAAACATAGTTTCGTCAAACATCGCGGTGGATGATCTGAACAAAACATTATCTGGTGCTCTCATGAAGAGCCATCCGCCAGTGCGCTCTGTAGAGCCATCTCCCCCAAGGTAAATCATCAGCTCCGATTTGGGCGATAAACCGTTTTTTCTAATGTCCTTGGTATAAGACGTACGCACCGCAGCCGAAAACGCGCAGGTGCGCCACAGATGGCGGTTCACCATTTATCAATTCGTAGGGGGTAAGCCAATTAAGGCGACGAATTGGCGTCCTGTTGTAAACATGGACTGCATGATCCACGGCGAATTCCCACCAGGATGGAGGTAGACAAGCATCATGGCGCATTGCCTCTGCTTTGTCCATGAGCGTCCTGTTGAAACGCTCAGCTCTGCCATTCTCCTGAGGAGTATGCGGCGAGCTCTGAAGGATCTCTATGCCGTTATCCTTTAGAAGGTCTTTGAATGCAGCGGAGACGTATTCTCCCCCTGCATCAGACAACCACTTCTGCACTGTCTTTCCATATTTAGTTTTTACCATGGCTAGGAATTGCCTTGTGGCTGTAATCGCTGCAGATTTCTTGCGCAGATTTACGTCCACGCGTGCGATGAAGCTCATCATAGTACAGTATGTAGTACTTGTACTTATGATAGGAATCTACTGGGAAGGATTTTAAGTCCGAATGAATGAGTTCAAACGGTACCTTTGCCCGGTAGTTGGATGGCGGGAAAGACTTAGAGTGCATTTTCCCTTTTGCACATCCTTGGCATATTGGTGAGTCCTTAGGAATCTCCACCTTTCTGGGAAACCCAGATGTATGCTCCTTCGCCTTTGCAAGCACGTCCTTAGAAGGGTGCGCGAAACGGCGATGCATAGTCAAGTAATCGACTTCATTTACGTTCACATAAATATTCTGAACGTTTTCACCCGATTCAGCCACGAGGGTGAAGGTGGTAGTGTCCGGGTGCTGCGGTGTAAACCTGAATAAAGGTTTCCGCGCTCCTGGTTCATACAGACTGATATGCTGCGCTGTTGCGCGCAAGTCTATCCGTCTTGGAGGAACATCCCCAATGACAAGAGACGAGCTGAGCAATTTTCCATGTAATAGACGGATATAGGCGCGTCTGCAGCCATTGTTCGTCTATTTGGTAGTTTAGGAACACAGTTCCTTTAGCAATAATGCTTCCTACCGCTCCTTGTTGTGCCGTTTGAGTACGGATAGGAGTCTGGAGATACTCGAATTCTGAGAAGTCTCTTATGTCATTTGTAATGTGCAAAGATGCACCTGAGTCCAGTAGCCACTCATTCGCTGAAAAGCGACTTTTTCCTTTTCCCTTACAACGTGAGCACGCAGCGTAATCGCGCGAATGAATACATTGTACATTTTTTAAGCCGCTACTAAGTACATTAACAAATGTCCGAGCGCCGTTGTGCAAGTCAGAAGCGGCTGTTAAAGCGCTGTTAGTAACTTGCTTAGGGTTAGGAATATGAGTGACGTACTCATTCCCCAGTCGTCGTAGCCATCGTATGGCTCCATGCATCGGAGCTCACCCGTTAGCGGGTTCCGAAAGCTCTTGTCGACGATAGGGGGCGCAAGGCCCGCGGCCTGCGCTATCATGCCGTTTAGCTCGGCATCGTGCGCGTCGATGTCTTCTTCGTCTGTTGCCCAGACGATGGACTTCTCTTCGGCGTCGCGGAAGTCGTCGTCCTCGCTGATGTATTCATCGCGCATGACCTCGTCGATGCGATCGGCCATGTCGTCGTCACTGAGCTTGCTGCGCTTTGAGGCGCGCGACTCGGTGTCCGAGGGGACTTCTTCGATGTGAGCGTTGCTCACGACTTCCTTCAGCGCGCGGATTGTCTCCGGCGTGCCAGCGACGTCTAGGTCCTTGGCGAGCTGGAGGGCTTCTCCGAGCCAGTCACCGCGGGCGCGCTTCTTGCCCTTGTTAGGGGCAGGTGCTGCGACCTTTCGAGTCCTGCTGCCCGAAGGCGCTAACTCGACGACGGTGCTGGTCGTCGGGGCGGGGATCGACACGGTGTCGGCGATGTGCATTTCTGCATGCTCGTCGTGCGAATGCGGCTTACCACGGTTTTTACCGCCGCGCTTGCCCCGAGGAGTAAAGCCCTTGGCTTTCTCCTTGCCCTTGTCCTTCCACTCCTTCTTACCCGCGCTGCTGCTGCCCTCAGGGCGCTGCTGCTGCGAGAAGGAGGGATTGCCCTTCTTCTGCTTGATAGCAGAAATCTTCTGGGCGGACGACTGCCCCTTGTTCTTCGACTGTTCCCAGGAGGCGGTTAAGGCGTCCTGGGCGCGCTCGGCGTGAGATCTTGATCTCAATCTTGTTGAGGGCCAGCTGGATAGCTGTCTCATACCGAGGTGGAGCGGCCCCCAATATAATCAGGGTTCTCATCTGCGGCGGCAGAGAGAGACCGGCTCCATCGAGCTCGTCGAGTTGCTCTGGATCTTTGAGATCGCAGGGCCGGGGTGCTCGTTGGCCGGAATACGGACATTTACAGCTGCCTTGAAGAAGGCAAAAGCCCCCATGGCGCTAGTCCCTCCGTAGAGCCCTTTCAGGGTATTCCAGATGGACTTTGCAGTTGTCTTTGTCCTGACAAGCTGCGAGACCTCGACGCTTAGGCGCAAGCGAATGCTGCCCATAGCCTTGGATTGCATCTGCATCCAATCGAGAACTTCTGAGCGGTTTGCTCCGTCCGAAGCCAAAACAGGCTCATCGAAACCGTCAGGCAGCTCGATGAGAATCCAGACCCTTGCGACTGCAAGTACGCCTTCATCAGATCGGCCCAACGGCGATAGTTCGATCCGTCGAGGACGGGGACGAGGTTCTGCAGAGAGTTTGACATTTTTCTGTTTGGTTGGTGGTGGTAGAGCGGTTGGTTGATAAGGTTCTGTGAACGCATTATCAGCGCTCTGACTTATGCTGCCGGGACGGCGCTGACACCACACTGGACTCATTGTTTGGGATGGCGACAGCTAGGCTGTGCCCGACCTGCTGCCATGTAGGCGCAAAGTCTCCCCCTGACGTCAAAGCCCCTAAGGGCGACGTCCAGGCAAGCTATCCTGACCCGCAGCGGACGCAGCCATATAGGCGCAGTACCGCGCAGTGTTCAGGGCTCATAACCTGACGAGCAGGCTATTCTTACGCAGTGTAGCGGGACGCTAGCTTACCTGGTTTGTTAGCTGTGAGGCTTGATGCACACAAAGTTGCTGTTGAGCGACTTGGGATTGTACTATGCTACAGGGGTCCTTATATACATGTAGGAGACCGTCTGACTAAGCTACTGTATA